>JAGDQO010001650.1:0-167500 GCA_018342035.1 Solanum appendiculatum
CTCCATTTGTTCGGCATAGACCATCAAGCGGGACAAGTCCATGTCACTAATCATCATTGCGGACCGGCATTCTTCACTCACTAGGTCGGACACACCCATCACGAATTTATTCATTCTAGACCGTGAGTCGGCAACCAAGTGTGGAGCATATCTTGAAAGTTGGTTAAACTTGAGGGCATACTCCCTAACACTCATAGATCCTTGTTTTAAATTCATGAACTCCACCAATTTGGCTTCCCTAAGCTCTAGAGGAAAAAATCGATTAAGGAAAGCCGTTTTGAACTCTTCCCAAGGCACCACATAGTTTGCCCCCTTCTCTCTCTTCCATTGGTTGTACCATATTTGGGCCACTCCTTTTAGTTGGTAGGCTGCCAACTCCGCCTTATTTTCTGACCTCACGCCCATGATAGCTAATATCTTGTGGACTTCATCAATGAACTCTTGAGGGTCTTCATCTAACTTAGACCCATAGAATTCTGGGGGATTCATCCGCATGAAGTCTCTCACCCGAGATGCCGGGGTAGGAGCCTGAGGGGCTTGGGTCCCGTGGTTGGCTTGATTAGCCATAGCTTGTGCAAATAAAGTAAGGGCATCCCGAAGATCCCCATTGGTCGGTTGTTCCTCGGGTGCGCGGGCTCATCTTCCTCTTGTATTAGACATGATCTAGCATAGCAAAGAACAACCGTTAGGGAAAAACTTAATTCAACTCTACGGCACGACTTAGAACATGGAGAAGGGAAACATTTCCTAAAACGTCTCATAGCCTCCTACTCATAGTTGTGGTGCACAACACAACCATGAATCGGACTCTAATCAACGCAGGTGTTGGACTCCGAGGATCATTCAACCTAGTGCTCTGATACCAAGTTTGTCACGACCCAAGCCTAGGGCCTAGATGTGACCGGCGAATGGGGAAGCGCCGAAGGAATCCCCAAACAAGCCTCAATAGCGACATTACACATCCCTTGGTCGCGGAAGCAATTTAAATGACCATAAACGATAAGCATAATTCAAGGGGGTAAATGGGACTAGGGAAGCAAAATGAAATGATACATAAATACCATAGATGAGTCAAGCTCAAGCAAAATACAGCAACTTTCCAACACCAACCCTCTAAACATGAGTACTTAGCGGTGGGCCAAGACAAACTATTTTCTTCTTTTTTGGGCTCACCCTCTAAGTCAAAACCTAACTAGAAAGGAAAAGCGTTATACATAGCAAAAGATCATGAGCAACGTCCCCGAAATGGAGGACTCACAAATAACCACTATAGAAAATCGTACTAGCCACGCGGAGGAGGATGGTCAAGCGGTGCTCCGGTCCCTACATGTTGACATCATGTAGGCATAGAGTATGCGTTAGTACATTTGAATGTACTAAGTATATGGGATGCAATGCAATGCAACATTAGATGGACATCATAGGAAAAATGCGTAATCATACCCAATAGATAGCATATTAATGAAATGATATGTATAATGATGCTTACATAAAAATCATATTTAGTGGGACGTAGTACATGTGTGGCGAGTGACCATCAATATAGTATTTCCAAGGCCTACCACCCCCTTGGAGAGGCGAAAGAGGTACAACCCCCTCAATATGGTTACACGGGCCTACCACCCCCCGAGCTAGGAACCAAGGTACAAACCCCTCGATATGGTTATACGGGCCTACTACCCCCCGTACTAGGCAACCAAGGTACCAACCCCTCGATACGGTTATACGGGCCTACTCCCCCCCATACTAGGCAACCAAGGTACCAACCCCTCGATACGGTTATACGGGCCTACTAACCCCCGTACTAGGCAACCAAGGTACCAACCCCTCGATACGGTTATACGGGCCTACTACCCCCCGTACTAGGCTTGGTCGACTCACAACACTTATATAGAGAAAATCATATACATGTGTCCATTTCCTCATCATTTCAGTAATTACATAACCATCCGACTCATAGGACGTACCTTGGACCTTCCCTTTCCTAAGAATTCTATAAATGGGCATTTTATCAAACACAAGGTGGGCAATTGTTCATGTAAATGAAATCATGTATTTCAAGAATACTAAGTCCAACCAATTCCAAAATCCATATAAATCAGCCCACCAACAACATACATATATATATCAACCTTCATAATTTGATCATGGAAGCATGTAAACCATAAACATCACATAATAATTCCATTTCATGATAATATGCAAAATGGACCATAATAGGGTGTGTAGTAGTAATTCCATAATTCAAGAGTTCATAAATAATCATAAGGACCCATAAACTTGAAGTAGAAATAGAGGATAAATGGTTGGACTTGTGGAAAGGAAGGTTTCCACAATCAAACCCACATACCTCAACTTTGGAGAATCCTTGATGAAGATTGGAATGGAGAATCGAAGCTTGAGATTGAGTCTTGAATCCGGAATTAGAGCTTGAGATGTTTGAATTTGGTTGAAGATCTTGGTGGAATTTTTGGAGAGGGCTTAGAGAGTGTTTTTGGAGTTAAGAAAAATGACTAAGTATGGGACATATCCCCTTTTTATAAAAAAAAGTCTCCAACCCGCCTAAAAAAAAAGCTCACTGGAAATTGCAAATCTGCACAGACAGGTTTTACGAAAATGGTCATAACTCCCTCATCCTAACTCGGACTAAGGTGAAACCAAGTGCGTTGGAAAGCTAACTCAAAGAGCTTTAATTTGATAGTTTGCAGCCCTTCCAGTTCCTTGTGTGCTAAGAGATATGCCCCTTTAAAGTTGACCCTCCAAATCGCAATTTTTGCGATTTTTGAATTTTGATACGGTTGCTCTAAAATTCGGGTTAGACCCATCTCCCACTCAATTTGACCCCAAAAATAAGAATATGAAGTCGAATTTCCGAAATCATGCACGGATTTTGAGATATATGGAAATTACAATTATAGGTGTTTCCGAAGCACATTTTCGGGCATTTTTGGGGTCGTTTCATACTTAATGGGTCAAGGTTATAATTTACTTAATACCATATACCACTTGACCCATATAGGGAAATAAATTATTAGGGTTGAAAACTTTTGGGTCATAATTTAAGAAAAAAAAATAGAGTTGCACGAGAGTAACTGCGGCGTCGACAAGGGCGTACACTAGTATACCTCAGGTAATAGTTTTAAACTTTAGATTGGGGCAATTGATTATCTCTTTCTACTTAATGTGTAGTCATAATTGTTTATTATTATTCTAATGTAAGCTTTGAAAAAGGGAGGTGGATTTGGTATTAAAAAGAAAAGTTGGAAAACGGTATATTTGTACAAGGAAATTTTGGAATTTAGAAATAGGTTGTGTTGGCCAATCATTCTGTAATGATTGAGGCTATGATTGTTGAAGTAAGGATTGAGATTAATAAGTAAGAAAAATATAGGGCGTATCATTATGAGTTTCTAAAACAGTGGTGTCCTCGTGATGTTGTTCGTAATTTACTTCGTTGTTTCTTCGTTTTGTTGTTATTATTACCGTATTATGATTCAAGTATTGATATATTAGTACATGTGATTAAGTATTAGGGGTATAGTATTATGGGAATACCATTAAATTAGGATAGTGAAGGAATTGTGACTTAACCCTAGACTTGGAATTTGAAAATATATATGAGAATTGGCATATTAATTGATATCAAGATTAGGAACTTGATTATTTGGATGAGTTTTTGGGTCTAGGCTAGATATATAATAATATGAGTGTTGTTAGTTCAGAAATCTTATTGTGATTATTTATGTGAATAGATTGCATTGATTTGGAAGCCCAACGAAAAGGGAAGGCTCAAGTCCCAAAGTAATTGTTCAATTATTTGAGGCAAGTGGATTTCTCAACCCTTGTTAAGCGTATAGAATTCGTGTATTTCCTTGTGGTATGTGTTGGGAAGTGATGGGACTTGGTGATGGGTTGACTTGTCCATATTGAATAATTTTAATGATAAAAAGGGGGTAATAAAAAGGCAATGTGATTAATTATTGATGTGTGATGTGTTGAGAATGGTTTAAAAGGCTCATTGATTCATTGTTGATGTTGTAGCACGATTGTGTTGTTATGAAGTTGTGCATTGTTATGAAAAAGGTCATCTCTTCATTATTTGTGTGAACATTTATTTGCATTGATTATGAGACATAGTTGTGACAAGTGTTATGTGATGACAAGTGTTATGCGAATTGAGAAAGAATAAGAAATTAAAGAGGATGTACCATTTCGATGGACGTGTCGCACGCCGCGACGAATTCTATTATTAAGGGACGTGTCGCACGCCGCGACGGATTTCATTATCGAGGGACGTGTCGCACGCCGCGACGGATTGTACTATCGAGGGTCGTGTCGCACGCCGCGACAGATGCATGGACAGATATGTCCCCCATGGGTCCCGGACTGAGAGACAGCGGGTGTGTATCATTAGGTCAGACATGCATCATCGTACGTGGCATTGCATTTCCTTGCATTGCATATCTTTATCATTTGTGAACTTGTGAGTGCCTTTTTGTTGAACTTGCGATTTATGAACTTGATCCCGTGTCTTGCTGATCTGTAATTGTTGGAGTGTTGTTGTTGAACTATGTGCTATGTAAATTGTGAACTGCTATGTTGGGCTGATTTTATGCAGGTTGTAGTTGTGGAGGTTCGGATGGGGTGTAAGGAGTACCCGTATTCTATTCCCTTAGCTTGTGTTTAGAAGTTTACTTGCTGAGTACCGCGTGGTTTGGTACTCACCCCTTGCTTCTACAATTTTTTTGTAGGTTACGAGCCCGGATTTTTGTGATACTTTCTATTCCCTCTTTTCTTGTCCGAGGCTTCCTGTGGAGATTTGCAAGGTAGCTGTTTGTCATCTCAGCGGATCTTCTTACTCCTATTTATGATTTTGTTCTGCTTTAGTGACAATATCATTTGAGACTTGTATTTTCTTTCAAATCTATTGGAATACATTATAGGCTTGTGCACGTGACAACCAGATTTTGGGGATTTCGTTGAATTGACCTATTATGCGCATTAGTATTTGCTAATAAAATTCAAATATTATTTTATTTCCGCACTTTGTCGTAATGGCTGGGTTTGAGGTTGACTTGTCTTGGTGGGATAAGACGAGTGCCATCACGTCCATTTTGGGTCGTGACAAAAAGATAGTGATAGTTTAAATTTAATAAGTAAAGAATCTTTAAAACAAATTATAAATTCAAATATGAATTTAATGCATATGGGATTAATAGTTATAGGATTAAAAGGATTAACTAGAAAAAATTTAGGTACAAAAGTTTTAATAACAATATATGATGATAGATGGACAGATTTAAAGAAATCTATAATAGGATTAACTGAAGTAGATATGACAAATAATGGTGGATTATTTTATTGTAGTCCAGATTTTATGGTAAGTATAAAAGACTTTGCTAACCATATAAAAATAGGAATACAGACTAAAGGATATGAAGAAATGATAGGTGGAAATAATTTATTAATATGTATAGGATTTATTGGAAAAATTGCTACTAATAGTAATACTAAGTTTAAAATAAAAGTAGAAGATGTAGTAGGATTAATGGGAGACAAAGGAATAAAAGTAATGAAACCTTTAAAAATAGATTCAGAAGAATATGCAGGATTAGAATGGAATTTAGAAAATTTAAGTAAAAAAGAAATATTAAAACCAAAAGATCATTTAATGTATACAAATAGTAAGGGACAAACCTCTATAAGATTCACAGATTATAGTTATACTGAACAAAAAGATATAGAGGAAGAAGAAACAGAATATGAAGAACAAATGAATATAGAAGTACTAGAAGAAGAAGATTTTGAAGTAGATGAATCTATAAAAAAGGCACAACAGATACATAATAATAATAAAAATATAGTTTTTAAATGTAAAGGATGTAAAAAATCTAAGATAAAATTTGAAAATGTAGAAGAACATTTTAAAAATTATAGATTAAGACAAGATAATTATGGATATAGAAAACAAAAAGAAGAAGAAGAAGAATCTATAATAAGTGAAACAAATCTTAGTATTAAAGAATTAATGGAAAGTGCCTCGATTAGTTCGAGTCCATTCCAAAAAACAAGTCAGATGCCACCAGTACAAACAAACACTGGAAATCTACCAAGATATAGAGTATATAGAGTAAATCCAGATATACAAACTGAAAATTTAAAACCAAAAGGGAAAAGACAACCTATAGAAGAACCTATAAGACTCCAAGAAGGGGGTAATAAAGGAAAAATACTCAATATAGCAGCACATGATCCTCAATTATGGAATTCAGTAATAGATTTATGGAAAAATATAGTAGTTGCAGACTATATACAAACTAATCAAGATAATGATGCAGAAACCATGTAGAGATACATGGAGACATTTTTAGGAGAATCTACTAAAGGATTATGGGAGGCATATAAGACAGAATTCCCTGAAGAATTTCAAGGAATGGTAAATATGGGAGCAAATCCCTACAATTTTACAAATAAAATACACAGTTTAATAACAGGAGAAGACCCAAATAGTGGATTAATAACATTACAAAGAAATGCAGTAATAAAATTAGAACAATTAAGTATAAGTAATTGGTTTAGTATAAAAGAATTTTTAAATGAATATTTTTATTATTGTAGCATAAGTGGAAACGCTTTTGATACAAATTTAGGAAAGAAACTTTTTAATAAGTTACCAGGAGCATTAGGAAGAGAAATAGAAGAAAAATGGTATAAAAGAGAAGGTGTAATACAAAATCCAGATGGAAAATGGTCAATAGGACAAAGAATACAACATATTATGGCTATATTACAAGAAAAATGTACAAATATACAAATACAAAAACAATTAAAACAAAACGAGACAAATTTCTGTAAAAGTGTATATACAACTCAAAATTATGATAAGGAGCATATACAGAAAAGGTACAGAAAAAATAAAAGGAATTATAGAAATAATAATTATCCAAGAAGGAAATATTATCTAAGAAAATCAATGGCAAGAAAGCCATATTTAGATAAATATAGACATGTAAGAAAATATAATACAATAGAAATTATAAAAATAAATTAGAATGTTTTACTTGTGGAAGTCAAGAACATTTAGCTAATACTTGTCCTAAAAGAAATAATAGTAGAACAAGAAATGCTCAATTAATTGAAGATTTTCAAGAAACTTTAATTAATGTAGATGAATATATGTCAGACAATGAAAGTATATACTCAATTGTAAGTATGGAAGTAAATGATGAACAGAAGAAAGAATCTTCTGATTCTGAACAAGATGAATTCATAAATAAAATAGGATTAGAAAATTTAAATATACAAGAAGAAGAAAATCAAGACATGGTAAATATATCTTTAAATTGTGAACATAATTTTGAACAAGGGAAAGGTTTAGACAGCAACCAATGTTATATATGTCATTGGTATCCAGGAAAAAATAGAAGAGCTAAATGTAGTAAATGTTATATAGAAGGATGTATACCATGCGTAGAAAAATTAGAAAAATTAGTAAATGAACCAATACAACAAACAATAATAACTAAACCTCTAGAAATTGGAAAAATAAAAAAGATAGATTTAGAAGAAGAAATAAGACTTTTAAAGAAAAGGATAGAAATTTTAGAAGAAAGATTGGAAAAAATAGATAAAAGGAAAGAAAAGATAGATGAAGATTTACAACAAGAACAATTAGAATCAGAAGAAGAATTAATAAATACTGCTGCAAGTAATTTAATATGTAATGAAGATAAAAAGATAAGTACTATTAAAATACTGGCAAGAATAAAAATTCAAGAATATGAAGTAGAAACCTTAGCATTGGTAGACTCAGGACGTACAAAAAGTATTCTAAATAGTAAAATAATACCTTCAAATTTAATACAAGAATTACCAAATCCACAAATATCCAGGCAAATGGATGGATCTTATAATACATACAAACATTATGTGAATAAAGCAACTATAAGTTTTAAGAATAGTTGTACAGATTTTTACAAGCTAACCTATAAATTAGAAAAAATATGGGTAAGAAATCTAAACATAAAAGTAGATTTTGTATTAGGATTAGATTTTTTATTACATAACAATGGAAGTTGTTTATTAACTAGAGATGGAGTAATCCTATCTAAAAACATCACTCAGACAGCAGTTTTAACTACACCTGCAGAAAATAAGTTTAGATATATTAAATCAAAAGAAAAACAAGTAAAAGAAAAATGTAATAAAGAAGATTGTAAATGCGATACATGCGAAAAATTAAATGAAGATATAGAATTAATAAAAAATGAAGAAAATGAAAAAGAATATACTTTAATAGAAATAAATACAGAATTATATGATTTTAAGAGAGGAATACAAAAAATAGGAATAATAAAAGATCAAAAAGATTTAGATAAAATAATACAAATTTTAGATGAATTAGAAATAATAGGAGAAAAACCTTTAAAACATTGGGAAGCAAATAAAATAAAATGTAAATTGGATATAATAAATCCAGAATATATTGTAAAGACAGCCTCAATAGAATCAACAAATCAAGATTTAATAGAATTCGAGATACAAATAAAAGAATTAATGAATTTAGGTGTAATAAGAAGATCTAAATCTAAACATAGATCTGCAGCATTCATGGTAAGAAATCATAGTGAAATAATTAGAGGAAAAGCAAGAATGGTTATAAATTATAAAAGACTAAATGATAATAATAGAATGGATGGATACAAATTACCAGATAAAACAGAATTAATAAATAGAATACAAAATAGTAATATTTTTAGTAAATTTGATTGTAAATCTGGATATTGGCAGCTAAAAATGGAAGAAGAAAGTATAGAATGGACTGCTTTTACTTGTCCAGAAGGACATTTCGAATGGTTAGTAATGCCTTTCGGATTAAAAACAGCTCCTCCAATATTTCAAAGAAAGATGGATAATATTTTTAGAGAATATAAAAGCTTTATACTAGTATATGTAGATGACATTTTGGTATTTAGTAAAAATAGAAGAGAACATTTGGGACATTTACAAAAAGTATTTAAATTATTCGTAGACAATGGAATAATTATAAGTAAAAAGAAGATGGAATTATGTAAGACACATATAAAATTTCTAGGAGTAACTATAGGAGAAGGTAAGATTAGTCTACAACCACATATAGCAAAGAAAATTTTAGAAATGCCAGATAAGTTAGATAAAACTAAAGAATTACAAAAATTCTTAGGAATTTTGAATTATGCTAGACATTTTATTAAAGATTTAGGAAAAGTAGCAGGACCATTGTATTCAAAAACAGGTTCTAAAGGACAAAAAACTTTTAATTCAGAAGATATAAAATTGGTTAAAAAATTAAAAGAAATGATTAAAAATATTCTAGATCTTGTTTTACCCTTAGAAAATGATTATTTAATAATAGAAACAGATGGAAGTTTAAATGGATGGGGAGCTGTCCTAAAAACTAGACCAAATAAATATAGTAATAAGATGGAAGAAAGAATTTGTGCTTATCAAAGTGGTAAGTATAGAGAAAAAGGGAATTTAACTAGTATAGATTCATAAATTTTAGCAGTAATATATGGTTTAGATAGTTTCAGATTATATATTTTAAACAAACCAGAAATTTTAATAAGAACTGATTGTGAGGCAATAGTAAAATTTCATCAAAAGATTAATGAGAAGAAAAGTAGTAAGAGAAGATGGTTGAATTTTTTAGATGCAACTTCTGTTTATAATATAAAATTAGAACATATAAAGGGAACATATAACAATTTAGCAGATCATTTGAGCAGAATGATTAATTAATTTAATTTATTTCAGAATGCAGACTGGAAAAGGCAAAGATAAAGTACAAGACTCATCTTCTTCAGACAACTATTATAGAGATATGTATTTAAAGACATTAATAGGTAATACTCATTATAAACCTCTAAAAAATATGGAAAACCAAAATTTAGAAAGAATTCATTTTGGACCTCATAATTTAATTTGCTATCCGCAAAGTAATATGAGTTTCAGATTACATGCTCAGACAAGAATAGATAAATCACAAAAATGTTTAATAGACAATTTATGGATTTCTTATAACAAAAATCCTAAGGATGTTAGCTATTTTATTTCAACTATAAATGCTTTAAGTTTTTATTTTACTGAGAAAAATACAGACAAAAAATTTAAATTTTATGTTGTAATTCAAGGACATAAGCCTGGAATTTTTCAGACATGGATTGAAGTGGTAGATGTAATTAAAGACTTTCCAGTACCTCTTTTTAAAGGATTTAATAATTTTAATGAAGCTTTAGACTATGCTAGAGGAAATTTGGGACCAAATTATTATATTACCCCAAGTTTGAGACAACAACATCTTCAGACTCCTCAATACAATATCCAAAAGGATACAGACAAAATAATTTTTTGTGATCATTGTTCATCTATGAGTGAAGGATTTAAGAGACTTAACCAAGAAAATGATAAATTGAGATTAGAAAAAGAAAAATTGTTAGAAAGAATCCAAATACTCCAAGAAAGAGAGAAATCTTTATATTCAGAGTTATACCAGATCAACAACAATACTCAGAGTTTTCCATCTCCTTCAAAAATGGATAAGACGGGTGTACATTCCCCAATGAATGTAAAAAGATCCACTGTATCGGATAAAGATACAGCTAATCCAGTTCAAACGGTAACTGGTAAAGATATATCAAATCCGTTTATGGCTGACACTTTGCCAAAAAGTGGAAGGATACTCCCTGAGAGTTTCCAAAGAATAGAGACACAAACAGCAGAAGTAGAGACATCATCATCAAAGACCAAGAAGAAAGGAATATGTATAGTAAAGAATAGACAGAAAAAAATACAAGGTATGATAGAAAAAGCTGTAAATAAAGCATTAAGAGAAAAAACAAAACAAGTTATTTTAGAAAATCCAAAACCAGAATCAGTCAGTTCAGACAGTAGTGGATATAATCCAGCCATGGATCAATTTGCACAAGACCAAAATGAAGACGATGATTCAGAAATGAGTTTTGACTCAATTGCTTTACATAATTTAGACACTTGAAAAGACAGATAATGAGGTATGAAGACAAATGAAGACCAGACCAAAAATACAAGCAGTGACAGATGTACAAAGATGAAGAATACAAGTAGTGACAGATGTACAAAGAAAATTCATACAAAATGCATAAAGATGTAAGCAATGACGTATGTATAAAAGAGACGTAAGCAGTGAGATAATAAGGCATTAACAAAAGAGATAAGAAAGAAGCAACATGGCCATGTGACGATGGGGCCCCACAGCGCACCCGGCAGGCTAAAAAGCAACTTTCTCTCAAGTTTTGAAATCCGATTTTCAAGTCCGGATGCCTCTATAAATACTCACACTTATTAGAAGAAGAGTAGAGTAAGAAAAATTAGAGAAAAAAAAAAGAGCGAGAAAAATCTCAGCAATCTACAAAGTTCTAAGTTTTTTTTTTCATGTTTAAAAAAAAAAGTGTGTTTATTTTGAGTTAAAGTTTGTAAAAATTTATTTTCCAAGTTTTTGTTTATCCTAAGCGGGACTCCCGAAAGGGAAATCTCTTTCTCCTAAAACATGTAAGTAGTTTATGCTTTTACAGTTTATGTAACTTATCTCCCTTTATATATAATTATGTTAAATTTATGAAACCAAATAAATATGTTTGTTCATATTTGTTCATAAAATTGTGATAATTGTTTAATTTTGAAGTAAACAGTTCTCTAAACAGTTTTAAATAGTATCAATGGATTAACCTGTAAATTCCTAGGAATTGTTGAATGTCCGTTGGAACCAGTTGTGCTGTTAGGACATTGTTATCTAGGGTGTTGTTAGAGAAGATTACTGTTTAAAATTAAGCTGTAAGGAAGAAGTGCAACAAGGTTAAACAATTATAAAAAAAAAAAACTAAAAACTTTGGGAGAAGTTACTAAAACTTAATAGCTAAAAAACTATCTATATGTTAAAGGAACAAAGAAAGAGAGAGTACTTAGTAGGATTTACAACTTATTTGATAAAAACCCTTCAAAACCCTTTTTATTTTGAAAAAATTATTGAAAAATCTACAAAATCTAAGAGCCCTATTTATGTAATAAATGTTCTCCCGAATTAAAATTACACTTTAATACAGCTTCGTCTTTTAATTTTCTGTATTTCTTTTCTGGTATTAATTTTAAATCTAAATATTCTAAATCTCTTAATTTAGCTATGATTTCTTATTTATTATATTTTATTCTTAATTTTCTTATATATTTTGCTTCTAATTTTTATATTTTATTTATAAGAAAGTTTAATCTCTTTTGGTCTTGCTTATTTTTATTTAATTCTATATATTCTAGATATAATGAGTCAATTCTTTTTCTTAATTTTTGTAATTTAGATATTTTAACCATTTATCCTAAAGGAATCCAAATTGGTCTACTTTTTTGAAAGTTTATTCTTTGTTTAATTAAATCTATTCTTCTTTCTAAACCTTGTATTTCCCAATTTAAACTTGAAATTATTCTTTCAGCTACTTCGTCGTAACTAACAACTCTTTCTCTAAATTTATTATATATATCTTTTATTAATAACTCTCCTACTATATGTTTTAATTCTATTAATTTTTTTATTTTAAGTCTAGTTTCTTTTATATCTTGTAGATCTATATGGAAAATCCAATAATTTATAGCTATTTGTCTAGTCAAAGGATGTCTTTTCATATAAAAACTTGTCTTTATTATCCTAAAGGAAAATATTTGATTTTTCTTAATAAATGTTTCTTTAACTTTGTTCTAATTATTATATCGTAATTAATATTATCTAATTCAAATCTTGCAAATTCTTTTACTTGATTATATTCTGGATGATTTTTGTCTAAATTATTATCTATATTTTCAGCTATTTTTAAAAATTCTTTTCTTAATTCTTTTAACTTCTTTACTTGTATTAATTCTCTATATGCTAATCTGTTATGCAGATTTATATAATTATAATATCTATGTAGTGTCATACAATCTTATATTTTACTTAATGGTCCAAACTTAAAACTTTTTAGCTCTGATACCAATAAATAGGGCTCTTAGATTTTGTAGATTTTTCAATAATATTTTCAAAATAAAAAGGGTTTTTATCAAATAAGTTGTAAATCCTACTAAGTACTCTCTCTTTCTTTGTTCCTTTAACATATAGATAGTTTTTTAGCTATTAAGTTTTAGTAACTTCTTCCAAAGTTTTTAGTTTTTTTTTTAATTTTTATTTTTTAATTTTTATAATTGTTTAACCTTGTTTCACTTCTTCCTTACAGCTTAATTTTAAACAGTAATCTTCTCTAACCACACCCTGGATAACAATGTCCTAACAGCACAACTGGCTCCAACGGACATTCAACAATTCCTAAGAATTTACAGGTTAGTCCATTGATACTATTTAAAACTATTTACTTCAAAATTAAACAATTATCACAATTTTATGAACAAATATGAACAAACATATTTACTTGGTTTCATAAATTAAACATAATTATACATAAAGGGAGATAAGTTACATAAACTGTAAAAGCATAAACTATTTATATGTTTTAGGAGAAAGAGATTTCCCTTTCGGGAGTCCCACTTAGGATAAACAAAAACTTGGAAAATAAATTTTTACAAACTTTAACTCAAAATAAACACACCTTTCTTTTTTTTAAACTTATGAACTTTGTAGATTGCTGAGATTTTTCTCGCTCTTTTTTTTTTCTCTAATTTTTCTTACTCTACTCTTCTTCTAATAAGTGTGAGTATTTATAGAGGCATCCGGACTTGAAAATCGGATTTCAAAACTTGAGAGAAAGTTGCTTTTTAGCCTGCCGGGTGCGCTGTGGGGCCCCATCGTCACATGGCCATGTTGCTTCTTTCTTATCTCTTTTGTTAATGCCTTATTATCTCACTGCTTACGTCTCTTTTATACATACGTCATTGCTTACATCTTTATGCATTTTGTATGAATTTTCTTTGTACATCTGTCACTACTTGTATTCTTCATCTTTGTACATCTGTCACTGCTTGTATTTTTGGTCTGGTCTTCATTTGTCTTCATACCTCATTATCTGTCTTTTCAAGTGTCTAAATTATGTAAAGCAATTGAGTCAAAACTCATTTCTGAATCATCGTCTTCATTTGGGTCTTGACCCGATTTCTCAGGTCATGATGGCACCTATTGTACCCCACCAGTAGATAAGCATAACCCTTAGCCCAAAGACATAAGCAACAGACTACCAAGCGGAAGCCAACAACAAGAAGCAAGAGCTTAGAACAAAGGAGAGAAAGGATAATCAATAAAAACAATACAAGAACCATCCCAAGACCTGGCATAGTTGAGCATCTAATCCAAAATAGGGGTACAAGGCTTTTACAAATACAAGACAAGTACAGGTTGTCTTTGAATACAATATAAAGACTAATCCTAGCCAAAACAGATGGAAATCGGTAGCTCCAGACACTAGGAGCTCACCCTAATCTCTGAAACTCCAAGCTGCTCCGCACGACTCCAAATCAACTATGATAACTCAACTGCAAACTACAGGGGGCAAAAGGTAGTATGAGTACCAAAAATGGTACTCAATAGGCAATGGCCGACTGAGCTTAAACGATGACACAAGCATAAACAACAAGTAATAAGGAAAGCATAGCACAAGCAACTAAACATGAGATACTAAAGTAGATAGGTAATAAATAATAGAGACAGGATACAAAGAGTAAGAAGCCAAGCCAAGAGCACACTTAAAATGCAACGCAAGCAACTAAGATACCAAGTCAGCTACCCAGGGTTAGGAGGACCCACAACCACAATTCTTCAGTCAAAGCCTACCAGCTAACAATAAAACTATAACAGAGAATATACTATAGTCAAACAATAACCCAACCAGACCTCCATAAACCTAAAAGGTACAAACAACAAATACAACCCAACCGACCCCCATAAACTAGAGGTTACAAAAAACAAACAGGTATACTAGTGATAGGCAATGTATATGAATGCAGGGTGAGCAACAGAACCATCAGTGATGATCCGGAACCATAACCATCGGGCACCAGTCAACTCCCAGTCCAGCTAGCAAGAGTGACAAATCAATCTAGGCTGCCTAGCCAATCAGTCCACTCCCAGCGGTGTAAGCCACTCAGCTAGCAAGAGTGACCCAGGGGTGTGTCGACTTCGAAGAGGATCTCATGCAAATTAAGGCTGCCCAGCCAGACAGTAAACTCCCAGCCCAAGCTTTGGCAGGGTCTTTGGCTACCTCGATTCCTCAGTATTAAGTGTTAGGAGTTCCAAGCTCCCCCGAGGGTACACCTCATGTAGGTGTGGTTCTTGATGCATCGGGTGCTCCTCAGAGCAGAGTTGGGTTGAGTGGTCCTAGTAAGGTTCGTCTTCTTTTTCTGACTATGTGTTGGGATTTCTAGAGTGGGCTGGGCATAAGCACACATTGTTCCCTTCAGAGTGGACTATCACGACCCAATGTATCCCTTAGGTGTAACATGGCGTATAGGACTCCAAGATGTCCTATACAAGCCACTTAGCATACATCATACAAGATAATAGAAGTACAAAGTTCAAAATCATAGTTTTATATCATAAAGGAGTTTGACAAAGCGGAAGTCTAATCATAAGTCTCAATAAGCCATCTATTACATCATAAGGAAAGTGATTGGGATGTAACCCATACATCACATACAAATTTGAAAACAAAAGAAAAACATGAACAAGTAAAGGTATCTTGGTGCTCAGAACATGAGGACTCACCAACCTTCAATGCCAAAGAAATCAACTAGCCACGAGTATGGAAGGTAGTAGCGTTAGACGCTACATTAGTGAAACAATGTAGGCACAAGTATGCATTAGTACATGGAATGTACGAAGTATGGGGCAATATGCATAAAATAGGCATGGTAGCATGAATGGCTTAAAACATACCATACATGATCAATATTTGAACATTTAAAATCTTAAGGAAACAACGACATATAAAGCTTGAAAGATAGTCAATGCATTTAAAATAGGAGACATAAGAAAAGCTTTAGGAAAACATAGTCATTTTGTGGGATATTGGCTTTAACCGATAATAAGACCATGAGAGCTATATCATGGAATTTGGTATATCCCTTATACCGAAAGAAATCTACTTGCCAAGGTAGACTCCGTCCTTATCATCTTTTTCTAAAGTGGATCCACTAGCTCGGTCATTTAAGACAATCCTACGGGGGCATGTAGTTTGGGACTAGAGTTTGCTACTAGAGACTACCCTATTTGAGCCTACACCTCTAAGCCTTCTCAGTGCTAATTCTAAATCCCAATGGAATAGATAAAATTCAAATATCAATATAATGTAGGAAAGGCAAGGATCAATACCAATCCACACTTTTTAGATCAAAACATAGAATAGCTCCTTAAACACAATTCAACATGGATGAGAAAACCTTTTACCAATGTGAATCCATATATGAGAAATACCTTTCACAATCATGATCATAATATCATGTGAGAAAACCTTTCACAATAATATTGATACTTTCCTTTCAAAGCATCCCCAAATCGTTTGCAATAACTTCATAAAAACATGCATATCTTCATAATTTCATAGTTCATAGGCTCATCATAGATTCATAGTTGAAAATCATGATTTAGGCATTGATCAATATAATTTCAACTAAATATCATGCATTAACATTGAATCATGCATTAGAAGAATTAATCAACAATAATAAATTATAATTGGATGAAACCCACAAAGGTTGAATTGAAACCCTAACTTGATCAATTGAAATTGAATTGAGAAATTGGAAACTTTGGGGACCCTATAGAGGAAAGGACTCCATGGTTGAATGCCCAAATACCTTGATATTTAAAGCACCCCAAAAATGGAGGATTGATGAACTTGAATTAACCTTAGCTTCTTCTTCTTTCTTAGCCTTGAGATAATTTGGGGAGGACAAATTTGGTTGGGTTTTGGGGATTTAGGAGAATGGGGTTTGAGTGGGTAGTTTTAGGACTTAAAAGCTTTATATAGGGCTTAGGGTAAAAGACAAATCAGCAGATTATTGGTTTAAATTAGGGAAAAAACCCAAAAGCCCTTTAAAATAACTACCGAAGCCCTTGTATGGTTTGGACATACAGTCCGTAGGACTTTCTACGGACTATCCTTTTCAACCGTAGGAAAGTTTAGAAACCTTTTAGTTGGACCAACTTTTGACGAGACTTATCTACGGCTCGTAGGTCTTCCTACGGCCCGTAGACAACCGTAGAAACCAATCTTGACCCTCAAAATTTCACTAAGTCATGGACCTACCTACGAGACCCATCTATGACACGTACATGGATTGACGGGCCATCCTGGTGAGCTGTAGAAAAGATACAAGACTTGATTTTAAAAAACATTTCCTCCCTTTCTACGAGAATGGTCTACGACCCATAGAAAGACCTACAAACCGTAGACTGGTCTCGTAGACCTAAACCTGGTGCTGTAGTTTTATACAGTTGTTCCCTTTTTGAAATTTGAGGTGTTACATTATCTCCCACTTGGAAAAATTCATCCTCGAATAGAACTCAAGGCAATATAAGGAAGGTAGGGGAAGAGATCTAATAGCCCAACATGAATGCAACTTCATCAAGATGCACATAATCAAGGAGGAACATCGATTCCAAGCTATAACATATTCAAAACATCATTTCATAAGGCATACATGCAAAGCATGCTCAAATGCACATAATCATGGGGCAATCAATCAAGTTAAATCAAAATCTCAAAAATCAAAATTTTCATGAGCATGTATGCATGGGGAAACATGAGAATGTCTAAGACATGAGGATGTTTCATGAGGAACAAAATACCTCAAGCTAGAGTAGGATCAGAGAGAAAGAGATGGGGATAACGGGACATCATATCAGCCTCGGCCTCCCAAGTAGCACCATTAACCCTTTGATTCCTCCACAACACTTTTACGGATGCAACTTCCTTATTCCTCAACTTTTTAACTTGCTGGTCCAAAATCTCAATCAGAATTTCTTCATAAGAAAGGCTCTCCTTTATACCAAGACTCTCCAAATGTACAATAGACGTCGGATCACCAATACATTTCTTAAACAAGGAAACATGGAAATCCGGATGCACCGATGCTAAGTCATTAGGCAAATAAAGTTCATAAGCAACTTTACCAATACACCTTAAAATCTGATATGGGACCACATATCGAGGACTAAGCTTCCCTTTCTTTCCAAATCTCATTACACCCTTCATGGGTGAAATTTTCAAGTAGACCCAATCATCAACATCAAATTCTAGATCTCTTCTTCTAACATCGACATAGGACTTTTGTCGACTTTGAGACATTTTAAACCTTTCTCTATTAAGTCGAACTTTATCCATAACCTCATGTACCAATTCGAGACCTATCAAAGCAACCTCACTAACTTCAAACCAACCTATAGGAGATCTACACCTCCTACTATAAAGAGCCTCAAATGGAGCCATACCAATGCTTGAATGATAGCTATTATTATAAGCAAACTCAATCAAAGGAAAATTATCATCTCAATTACCCTTGAAGTCAATCACACAAGCTCTCAACATATCTTCTAAAGTTTGAATAGTACACTCCGCTTGCCCATCAGTTTGAGGATGAAAGTCCATACTAAGCTTGACACAAGTACCAAAAACTTTATGGAAAGACTTCCAAAATTGAGAAGTAAATTAGGTACCACGATCGGAGATAATGGATAAGGGCACTCCATGCAACCTAACCATCTCCCTTAGATACAACTTAGCATAGTCTTCCACCGAATAATAATCCTTGACAGGAATAAAATGAGCCGACTTCGTCATATGATTTACAATAATCCAAATCGAGTCATGTTGCCGCCGGGTGTGGGATAAGCCAATAATAAAGTCCATATTCAAATCATTCCACTTCTAAGTAGGCATACTAATATCTTGGGACAAGCCTCCCGACTTTGGTTGCTCAACTTTCACTTATTGACAGTTAAGACATTTAGCCACAAATTCCGTAATATCCTTCTTCATTCCATTCCACCAATAGACCTCACGCAAGTAATGATATATCTTGGTGGCTCTTGGGTGAATGGAATATTGAGAACTATGGGCTTCTGATAAAATTTGCCTTTTCAAACCATCAACATTGGGAATGGATACCGAAGCACACCATTTCTCCCTTGAGAGAAAGTCTCAATGGATGTTTTAAGCACCGCTTCCTTCAACTCGACCAAAATCGGATCAAGTCCTTGCTTGGTTTTCACATCCAACACAAAAGATGATTTTGAACCATTGTGAACAATAAGACCACCTTCATTAGAATCAACCAACCAAACACCCAATCGGGTCAATCTATGAACACCGTGCCAAGTGGCATTGGCATGATGAAAAGCTTGGTGAAGCTAAATATATGTGGTTGCTCTAAGTTTGAAAGCCTTCCAGAAGAAATAGGGGATTTAGAAAACATGGAGGAGCTTGATGCCAGCTATACTCTAATCTCATGGCTGAATAAGCTTAAATCATCGAGTTTTGCAACAGATGAACTAGAAGATGGAGTGTACTTTGAGTTCTCTTGCGTGCATGAAAGGTTACGCTCATCGGTAGATCTAAATTTCAATTTCAGCAATTTTATAGATGGAGGACTTCCGGTAGACATTGGATGTTTATCCTTTTTGGAAGAGTTGTATGTCAGGGTAAATTTTTAGCATTTTCCTCGAAGCATAGCCCAACTTAGTTCTCTTCGATCGTTGGATTTATCAGGTTGCAAGAAGCTTACACAACTGCCAGAATTTTCACAGCAATTCGATACAATAAATGCATATTGGAGTAATGATTCATTCTGTAATTCATTGTTTCAGAGTACCTCATCATTCCAGCATGACATCTCTGCTTTAGATTTCTTGTCATTAGGAGTGGTTATAAGTTGGTCAGAAAATATCCCAAGTTGGTTCCACCATCGGGAAGGTGGTAGAAGTATATCAGTCAAATTGCCTGAAAATTGGTATGTAAGTGATAACTTCTTGGGATTTGTTGTATGTTACTCTGACAATATAATTGACACCATAGCTCACTTGATTTGTTATGATGAGAGGCCGGTGATGCGTATCACCCAGATACTTGCCTTATCCAACCATTCAAAACATCATTTTGGACCTACTATTCATTTCTTTCTTGGTACCTCTTACTTGCTTATTGGATAAATCTATGGCAAATGAAAAAACACCAAATGATTATGGGCGCATTAGGTTATTTTCCACTGGAGAAATGAAGGAGTTTGAACTTCATTTGTTGTATAAACATGAACCTAAGATTGAGCCGAGTTGCTCCTCTTCTAAGAAACAATGATGAACCAACAACCATGATGGTTGTGAACACCAAGATGAAGCCATTCCATTTAGAAACTTCGCAGATCTTTCCCACAAGTCCAGAACATTAGCTTAAACATAGGTATAGATACTAGTTGGTAGAGAAATTGTCTTCTCTCTTTTTATATAATTCTCTCCAAAAACCAAAAAATATATTCTTTCCTTTGTGTTTTCTTTCTTCTTTTCATTAGTTTGTTTTTCCTCTATGTTTTCTTTCTTGTTTTCTCTATTGACATTAATGGGGTGATGTACATATCAACAATAAGTTTTGTCTATTGATTCTCTACCTTGTCTCCGCTTGTGCTGAGACACGATTCACCATGGTGAGTTAACTTTTGTGAAGCTTAAATTTTCTATATTCAAATCAGATCCTGGGATCATATGATCTTAATTCAATTCTTAGCTAATGTGCACATAAATCAAGAATTTGATCTTGAAAATTAGTGAACCACTTAATTCAATTCTTACCCGTCTGAATATTTTCACATATTGTATTGGGAAAAAATGTTGCTTCTAAATTCTGTACTATACTCAAAATTGATTTTTGACTTTCTGTTGTTTCTTGTTGACGTTGATCTTGATAAAGTGATAACATCTATATCTCAACTACTTTATAGTTAAGTGGTTTTAACAAGTTCTACACATTTGTCTTTGGATTAGTTTTCCAGTGCAAACTTGAACTTTGAGAACAAAGCCGGATACATGTTTCCTCTGTTTGTAATTATAGAACAACTAGATTCTTTGGTATGCAATGTCCCACTCTTTTTGAATCTATATATAACTCTCGTCTTTCTCTTGGACTAGAATACCTATTTTTGTAATGATAAGTAGCTTCCAAAAACAAATTGTAGATGAATGTCTGCAAGGCAAGAAAACTATTAGCAAGTCGCCTCACATCATAAAGCAAGCAGACCAAAGGGGAACTATTTTCAGGAACCGAATGTAGCTCAAATGTTCGAGTAACTATTGTTCCTTTGGGATGTAGAGCTCAAATATTCTACTGAAGAAGCATAATCTCCATTGCTATTCATGGTAGAAGCAGCTTATGAATCGGAGTTAATCCAGAAGGCGGATGTAGTAATTTTAGAGCAGTGAGTTTAGAGCAATGAAATAAAAAGACTTAGTAGTGATAGGAGAAGTGTGTTGCCTGTTTCTTATTTCAGAATTGGATTTGTGTGAATTTATAAAACATTGGTGTTAGGCTCAGAAACTAAGTGATCTTTAAAAATTGCAATATCCCATGATCATATCAATGCCTCTAATGCAAAAGCTACTTAATGTTATTATTTGGATGCTAGTAGTAAGTTTATATTAGATATAAGGAACATGGTGTTATCATCTCAATTTTTTAAAGCCTTCGTCTAATAAATATTTTTATATTTGAGTAACTTTTTCATCAAGATTTTGGCAAATTACCTATTGGTTATTACCTTTGATAAAATTTGAACCTAAAATATCATATCCACTTTATTGATTTCCATTAGAACTCACCTTTGGATAAAAAAATTTCTTAGTCGACAATAGACTGAATTTATGAAAATAATCCAAATAAAACGGCATAAAATGAAACTTTACCTAATAAATTATGGTCCATGTTTATTTGTAAGTGTAAAGGTAATATACTAGTAATTTCTTTGTGACTGCCAAAGCATGAAGACAAAAGCAATAATATGTATCGTAAGAAAAGTAAGTAGGAAATTTCATGAAAACTCCAATGTAATATGCACATAATGGACCACTAAAAATACAATCATATAAAGGTGTAATTTCTTTGTCACTGATAACACGACTTGATTTCATCCATTCATTGCAATTCCCCACTTCCCTCACATGATCCTCTCTGCTGCTCCACTTTCACTCCACAACTAACACACAACACACGTAACGTACATGACACCCCATTTAATATACTACAAAAAATCCACAAAAATAAAAAAATAAAAAAAATACCCAAAACCAAAATAGAGAAAAGAAAGAGATAGAGAACCAGAAAAAGAAGTGAATTTTGAGGTCAACTTTCGCGGTTTCTATTTGTGGCTTTTGATTGTGATCGTTTTCTTCTTGTGAATTAATCTTCACAAAAGTTAACATTTAATTTTTATTGTGTAATTTGATTTCATGATTATATAAGACTTGATTCCAATATTATGAAAGTTGCTTCAATTTTATGTGTGTTTAACTTTGACACTATAATATTGAAACATTTCCTCTTTATTTTATTCTATGTTATCTTCCATTTTGTACCATATGCTACTATCAATTAAATACCTTTCATATCCAACCAAAATTAATCAAATGCCTGAAAGAAGTATTCTAATAGTTTGTTTGGTCAAATTTATCCAAAGTCAGAAGTGTTTATTTTAGAAAAATTGAGAGATGAAAAGCTACACATTTCTTTTTTTAAAATGTCTTTTGCAATAATTCTTATACATATACTTAAAATATAAATGCAACTATATTGAATTTGAACATGAAATATCTTTTTATTTGTCTAAGATTTTAGACTTTTATCATTTTAATAGTGTTCATGAATATGAATAGTAATAAAAGTAATTTAATCACTAAAAGTACACTTAACTTTTCTGGTAATAGGTAAATATTAGGATATATGACACATTTCAAAAGTTTGTTTCGATAAAGAATGCAGCTACACATCTTTTTTGAGACGCTTAAAAAGGAATTCATGAATGTGGTTACGCACCTTGATCAAATTGATCTAATAATGAACTTTTATAATTCAAACCAAAACATCTAGATAAATATTATTAGGTGCGATGCACTCGCGTAAAGAAGACAACTATGCCTCTAAGTCAATATATGACAAGATCAATAATGTGGTGATAAATGTAGGTTGAGATCAATAAAAGTTGAACAGTTAAAAATTACGAGCAAATTATTGCAGCCTGTAACATGAGACAACATTAAATTAAAACTCAGAGTATAAGTTGATAAAAACAACCGTGCTAGAACCATGAGACTCGAGGGGTGCCACATACCTTTTCCTCGGTCAACATTATTCCTTATCTGGTCTTTGGTTTTTGCGGACTAAAAAAATGAAAGAGTCATTTTATTTTGATTAGAGATTTTTAAAGGTGACCTAGAACACCAGACTTAATTTCAAGTGGCGACTTTGAATAAACAAAATAATCTCTTCTTAATACCATACTTCCTTTTGAACAGCCTATGGTCATTGTCACGCTATCCAAAACAAGACCACAACATCAAAATAGACATTTTGACACTAAAATAACAACATTTGGAGATGGACCCCAAATCGAGTAAAAAATTTGTAGGGACCGCGGGGGAATCTTGAAATTGACTCTGTCCATAGGTCCTAACTAACTTACTAAGCTTGTATCCTGAAATGGGAAAAATTCAATGCTCAAAGAAGAAAGAAGCAACACATGCAACAATTCAACACAAATAACACCATTTAAGAGTTTGAGATGTCCCTTCAGGATCGAATTTACCTCAAACACACACTCCCAACACTTCTCCAAACACTCCAACATGTAGCCACACTAATTCCGGACCAAACGCAACTAAAAACACCCAAATCAGAGGTCTGAAGCTCAAGAAAATGCAATTTGAAATTGGCTCCCTTAGCTGAATACGACTGGTCTTTAAATAAAAAACCTGTCAAAATGACCTTTGCGAATGACGTGCCTGGAGCGCAAATGCGGTGGTTCAACTCCTTGACCTTTGCAGATGCGGCCCAACAACCACAGATGCGATGATCAACCACCACTAGTCTCGCGAATGTGGCCTCAGGCTCACATACATGGATGCCAATCTCACTGACAACCACGATTGCCGCCCTAAGCACGTGAACGTGAAGAAGAACATGGTGCTGCACCAGCTAGTGAAACACCAGCTAATTCACTAAGTCCTGAATCCCCGATGGGGGTGCTCGGGATTCATTTGGAACCCCGTGCATGCAGACTAGATATTTTACCCCACAAAATTTAGAATTCCAGACTCAATAGAGTTGTTGAAACTTTGAACTGACGTCATCTCGATGAAAAGTGGGGCTCACGCCTGAACTTCATTTTAAGCAAACTTCTACAAAGAGGCTCAAGATGGGCTTGGAATCCTCAGGATCCACACTGAAGGTCCTTCAAGATAAAAATCGACATTCTGGAGCTTAAAAAATCATGAGAATTGCATTCTAAGGTCATCTTCCTGAACTTTTGACCGAAGTTAAGCCTTCAAGTTTCAAAAGCTCTGAAATACAGAAACTTGCACAAAAACCAAACGAACGACCAGGTGACTGAACTGTTAGTCCCATCAAGTCATAAATGACTTGGGTCACTATAGGAATGCTCTAAAGGATGAAAAGAAGGCAATAAGAGGTAAATGACCTTAAGGGTCATTACAGATACATATGTTGATAAAGGAAAGAGATATCTAATCGAACACATATATAGAAAGGGCAACAGATTGGCAGATGTTTTAGCTAACCAGTTATTTATTTTGCAGGTACTGAAAGATTAATTTATATAACAATGCAGGATCTACTTATTGATGCAACAATCATACTCAACATTGATAAGGGACAGGTATTAAACCTCAGGTTCAAAAAGCTTCAAAATGCAAACTTCAAAAATGAGGGGAGCTAAAGATAAACTATGTTATACAAGTTCAGATAAGAATTCATATAAGAAAAGTCATCTCAACATGCTCCAAAAGCACAAAACTAATCACAGATGAATTAAATGAAAAGTGCGATAATGGAAAAAGGAAATTGCACAATTATAATCTTTTGGTGGAAATCTTACTTGGTCAATGTAGTCTTTTGTAAATCTTTAGATTCTTCTTCTTTTTTTCATTTAGACAGTGGTATTAGATCCTTGTTGAGCTCAATCTTTGAAATAAAAAAAGTTAGGAAAATGAATAGATTTTATAGTAAGGAGCGATTCATGGGTTGAGTGAATACATAGCTTTAATATAGTACTGTGATATGTGGCTAAAAAGGTGAAGAAGTCTTCAATTGGATCGATCTCATGACGTATGTGAGAATTGTAAACACCCTAAATGAGATCTAGCAAAGCCCCGTTAGTTTGATAGATTGATGGTGTAATCCTATAAAAAGTAGAATCTAACCTTATAAATCTCCATGGAAGCTTCATTGGAGGTGAAAGAATATTGTTGAAGATTGGTGCTCTAGAGAAGATGAAGTTCGAGGTATTAGGTTAGGTTTGCTTTTTTGCTTTCTAGTTTGTTCCTTTCTTGGACCATAGCTGTTTTGGGTTGTGGCTTTGAATTGACATTTTGTTTTCTAATAAAATGGCCTTTGGCCATCCAATTAAAAAAAGTCAATAGTTGAAGGTGGCGCATTGAAATAATAAGTACATGTGCTGGTGTGATGAAGTAATAGTGGACAAGGTTCATACCTGCTAATAATGTGAAAACATTCATACTTTACCATCTGTCAAAGGGGAAGCTACCTTTGCACCGATGGGCTCGCTCTAGCAAAGGAGCTGTCATTGTATCGCACAACCTGGAGGTGCAAAACATTAGTGCCATCTAGGCTAGAACCTTTATATAAAATTCTCCATAGCAAGGGGCACTTCTTCACAGAATGCCACTTTTCGTTATAGCAAAAGTGTCGTCCACTGCAATGAAAAGGTCCTAAACTAGTAACTCAAAGTCAGTCGTGTGTTGGGATAAAAACAAGGCCAATATTTTCCAAATGCAGCA
This sequence comes from Solanum appendiculatum, assembly GCA_018342035.1. Taxonomy (NCBI): domain Eukaryota; kingdom Viridiplantae; phylum Streptophyta; class Magnoliopsida; order Solanales; family Solanaceae; genus Solanum; species Solanum appendiculatum. The sequence continues at coordinate 26,057 of JAGDQO010001650.1, forward strand.
AACACTACCCCTAAAACATCTGAAAACAAAATGCATAAATAAAACTTTTTTTGATACAAGCCCTCATTGGGCAGCCAAATCATAAAAGTAGGTTAAAACAAAAGAGTGAAGGAGAGATACACTGCGGCACCACCTTGCTGGTCGCTTTATCACTACTAGTGCCTAAATCACCATAGTCCTTATGACCAACACCGCTAACGAAGGACAATTTCTAAGAAATCCATCTTAATCACCTTTTAAAGCTTCATACGTGGCGCTAGGGTCATTTAGAAAGGTCTTTAATCACTTCAAAATTACGACTAGCACGTTTTCCCAAGAGCACCTCTTCTTTTTCTTCTCGACATTAAAATCTGCCCAGAGCTTTATATGGTTCTATATCAGGAATTGAAAGTCACCCTATATATACTAAATGGTACCTACAATGAAAAAAATGATGCAAACTCTCAAAGAGGCACTAGAAAACCCATTAAGAGCTTATTTATGACGTCCATACCTACCTCCATATGCTTGAATAAGCCTACAAGATGTGAGGGGCTAGGCACATCCTCTCCATCCCTTGTACCCTTACTACCTTTTCTCTCTAAGGTGACATTTCATTTCTTGATTTGCCCGGATGTTCCCTTTACCCTTAATAGGTCAAAGAGGGCATCACAATTGACCATATAGTCCCTCTGTAACACCTCGAATTTGAAAAAAAGAGGAAAATGCAATTTTGGGGTTGCAGGCATGACCTACGGCTCCCACCTACGGTTGGTAGAAGTATCTACGGGCCGTAGGTGGCATCCGAAGGTGGTAAGGAATTAATTTTCCAAAAACAAGTCTTAGAACCCTTTTATGATTCACCAAGATGGTCCGTCACCCTATGTACGAGTCGTAGGTAGGTCTCGTAGGTCCTTCCTAGAGTTGGTGAAATTTTATGGAAGAAGTTGTGACCTACGGTGGCCATATACGGTCTATAGGTAGACCTACCAATCGTACATGGGCCCGTCATTTGAAGCTCTAGATTTATAGTTTCTGAATCTTTCTACGGTTGACCAGGACGGTCCGTAATAGGGCCTACAGACCGTAGTCTGAACCGTAGGTCGAGTCAGCAGTTAATTTTTAAGGGCTGTTTGGTCTTTTCCCAAATTCATTAATGCCTAAACTAAGTCGTTTTAATCCTAATCCTAGACCCAATATAAGTCTTTTAAGTCTAAAATCTAACCATTCTAGATCATTCTTCAATTTCCCCTAAATCCCTCCAAGTTCTTTCCCCGAATTTCTCTCTCTAAAGCTTGAAGATGAAGACTAGGGTATCAAGATCAAGTCTCCAAATTCACTATTGATTGTGGGATTTTGACATCAAGGTATGATAGTATTCACCTATGGAGTCCTTTCCTCCATAGGGAAAATTCTCAAATTTTACAAGTTAGTATCTCCAAATTGAAATTAGAGTTTTATTCAATCTCATGAGTTCTTTACAATTATGATCCAATAGATTATTTTCTATCTTTTATGCATGAATTGAAGTAATTATATGTTTTTGAGTTAAATTCATATGAACCCATGCTGATCCATGATTTTTAAACTATGAACTCATGATGAAGCTTATGAACTATGATCCATGAATTTATGAAATTATGCAAGTTTTATGAAAGTAATGATTATGACTCAAGTAAGCCTATAGACTAAAGTATCTATATATACTATGAAGCTTGGCCATATGACATGAATGACATCTAGATTTGCCATCAATGCTTTTGGGCTATTTTTTGAAATTAGGTCTTGATTAGTATGGTAGCCGGTTATGCCATCAATGATCATAGATCACACTTTTAAAAACTATTTCCATTAGTAGTATGGCACTTCTAGTATGAAGTTAATGACTATGGGCTTTATAAAGCTATTATGAAAAGATCATGGATGGTAAAAGATTTTCTCACGCATGGTCTAAGGAGCTATTCTAAATGACGTAAGCTTGGACTAGTCCATGGAAGATGAAACGTCTATTCTAATGAACTCTAGCTTGGATTGACTACTTAATTGTGCCTTTCTATGGATAATAAGATGAATATGATTAATGACTAATTCCATGGAATTCATACTTAGCACCGAGTGGACAAGCAGCAATTATCCATGTCCCATAACTATTTGCCACCATAGGTTTGTCTTAGATAGACATTAGCTAGTGGATCCACCTTAGCTTTAGCTCAGATCCTTACCTTGGCAAGTGAGGACACCCCTTTTCAGTATAGAACAGACACCGAATTCTATTTTATAGCTCACATGGTCTATGTTGGTTAATGGTAAACTTCCCACAATAATGAACTAAGTTACTTTCAAAGGATCTCACAAGTGTTTTAAATATGTTAAGCTTGCATTGCATTGGCCATGATCATAATTTATGTTTTCTAACCTCTTTTATCTTATGATTTAGTTTGGTCATTGCATGTCATATAAAGTCCTTTTTAGCTTGATTTCTTAACTCTTATGCATCACTATCATACTTGGTACATTCCATGTACTAACACATACTTGTGCCTACATTGTCTCACTAATGTAGGACTTGACGACTCTTCTCCCTCCGTTCGTTACTAGTTGGTTGCATTAGAGATTTGAAGATTTGGTGAGTCCTCATACTTCGAGAATGATGTCACTTTTATAGACTTATGTCATTTCAGTTTTCAGACTTTGTATGGTATGTGTCCTAAATCCCTTCTATTGATGTTGTCGATGGCTTATGGAGACTTATGTTTAGACTTTCGCTTTTGTCAAACTCTTTTATATGAGATGCTACTTTTAAAATCTTATATTTCTATTATCTTGTATGATGTATGCTAAGTGGCTTGTGTGGGGCCTCTCGGGGTTCTATACGTCATGTACGTCTAGTGTGTACTTTGGGTTGTGACAAATTTGGTATTCAGAGCCTAAGGTTTAGAAAGGTCCCAGGATGTCTTATAAACCACTTCGAGTAGAGTCTTGTTCATGAGTGTGAAGCGTATGTCACACTTATGAATGAGAGGCTATAAGATGTTTAGGAAACTCCACTTCTTTCATTACTCTAAAGTCGTGCCATAGATTTTATCTGTATAAAGGTTCTCCTCTCCTAACCCTAGTTTATGCTTTTTAGAATATACCTCAATGAAGGAATCCCGTGAGAAGTAATGTTCGTGAAAATGTGAGACAAGAGGTTCCTCAAGAACTGGTCAACCCTTTGACCGAGCAATTGACTAATGATGAGTTTTGAGATGCATTTTACGCATTGGCCCAAGCTATGATGGCTCAAGCAAATAGAGAGGTTATGGCTCCCGTGAACCCATGGGTGGGTACGACGGCAACAAGAGTGAGGAATTTTACCGGAATGAATCCTCTAGAGTTTCATGGTTTCAAGGTTTAGAAAGATCCCCAAGAGTTCATTGATAAGGTTTACAAGATTATAGAGATCATGAGTATCACGCCGATGGAAAAGGCGGAATTAGCCTCTTACCAACTCAAAGGTATTGCTCAACTTTGGTTTGACCAATGGAAAAGTGAGAGGGCGGTTGATGTGGGTCCTCTTGATTGGGAGAAATTTAAGGTTGCTTTTCTTGATAGGTTTTTCCCCCTTTAGATGAGGGAGGCAAATGTACTTGAATTCATCAACCTTTGTCAAGGGAATATGAGTGTGAAGGAATATGATTTGAAGTTCACTCAATTGGCTAAGTATGCTCCAACTATGGTTGCCGATCCAAGGGCAAGGATGAGTAAGTTTGTGTCGGGTGCTTCCGACTTGGTGGTCAAAGAAAGCCTAACTACCATACGTGTTAAGGAGATGGATTCTCCCGTTTGATGGTTCATGCTCAACAAATTAAAGAAGAGAAACTTAAGAAAAGGTCTAGGGAGGCTAAGAGGGAAAAGATCGGTGATGGTGATTCCCACATTCAGGGTTCGAAGGAGGTAATCATTCTCAAGGTAATGGTTCTAGTTAGCAAATGGTGTCTGAGTGTCGAAAGTGTGGAAAGAGTCATCCCGATGATTGTCTAACCGGTACGAATACATGCTTTGGTTGTGGAAAAATGGGTCATAATATAAGAGATTGTCCTTTGATTGCTAGGAATGAGGGAGATAAATGTAGACAGGCTCAACCTTATCCTTCTAGTGGTGGTCAAAACAAAATTGGTTTTATGCTTTTCAGACTCGACAAGATCACGAGGGTTCCCCTGATGCAGTAATTGGTAAGTTATGGTCTTTTGCTTGTGGTTATGCATTGTTTGATGTTGGATGTTTCGTTGGCTATGGTATGTCTCCATGTATGGTTAGTGTGTTTAAGGTTGACCTTGAAATCCTTGTCGAAACTTCTTAAGTGTTTACTTGTATCAATGGTTCGATGGTTGTTAAGACTTTGGTGCTATGCTTGGGTTGAGGGATATTGATTCGAAAAGACTAGAGAGGTTTGCTCCCAAGGGGGAGATAGTGTGCTTCATGGTTGAAATATGTGAATAGAGATATGTTGATTTTGGAAGGGTTCCTTGTTATGGTTTGGCATGTGAAAGGCTGAAGGGGATGTGATGTCTTAGTATCCCTATCTCATTCTGTTATCTTCGGGTCTAGCTTGAGGCATTAGCCCCCCATGTTCACTCTTTAGGAGTCTTATGCTCTTAGTCATTCTCATGTTTCCTCATGCATGCATGCTCATGAAAACTTGCTTTTAAGATTTTGATTTAGCTATGATTGATTTCTTCATGATTATGTGCATTTGAGTATGACTTGCATGGATACCTTATGAAATGGTGTTTCGAATATGTTTAAGCTAGGAGTTGATGTTTCTCCTTGGTTATGTGTTGTTGATGAAATTGTATTCTTGTGGGCTGTTAGATCTCCTTCCCTACCCTCTTTATGTGCCTTGAGTCCCATTCAAGGACGAATGTTCCCAAGGGGGAGATATTGTAACACCTCGAATTTGGAAAAAGAGGAAAATGCAGGTTTGGGGTTGTAGGCATGACTACGGATCCCACCTACGGTTGGTAGAAGCATCTACGGGCTGTAGGTGGCATCCATATGTGGTGGGGAATTAATTTTCCAAAAAAAAGTCTCAAAACCCTTTTACAATTCACCAGGACGGCCCATCACCCTATATACGAAATGTAGGTAAGTCTCGTAGGTCCCTCCCAGACTTGGTGAAATTTTAAGGAAGAAGTTGTGACCTACGGTGGCCATGTACGGTCCGTAAGTAGACCTACCAACCGTATATGGGTCCCATCGTTTGAAGGTCTAGATTTATAGTTTCTGAATCTTTCTACGTTTAGCCAGTACGGTCTGTAGTACCTACTACGGACCGTAGGTCGAGTCAACAGTTAATTTTTAAGGGCTTTTTGGTCTTTTTCCTAATTTATTAATGCCTAAACTAGATAGTTTTGATCCTAATCCTAGACCCTATGTAAGTCTTTTAAGCCTAAAATCTAACTATTCGAGATCATTCTTCAATTTCCCAAAATCCCTCCAAGTTCTTTCCCAAATTTCTCTCTATAAAGCTTCAAGAAGAAGACTAGGGTTTCAAGATCAAGTCTCAAATTCACCATTGATTGTGGGCTTTTGACATCAAGGTATGATAGTATTCACCTATGGAGTCTTTTCCTCCATAGGGTTTCTAAATTCTCCAATTTTACAAGTTAGTATCTCCAAATTGAAATTAGGGTTTTATTCAATCTCATGGGTTCTTCTCAATTATGATCAAATTGATTGTTTTCTATCTTTTATGCATGAATTGACGTAATTACATGTTTTTGAGTTAAATTCATATGAACCCATGCATGATCCATGATTTTTAAACTATGAACCCATGATCCATAAATTTATGAAATTATGCATGTTTTATGAAAACAATGATTATGAGTCAAGAAAGCCTATAGATGAAGGTATCTATATGTTCAATGAGGTTTGGCCACATGACATGAATGACATCTAGATTTGCCATTAATACTTTTGGTCTATTTTCCAAAATTAGGTCTTGATTAATCTGGTAGCTGGTTATGCCATCAATGATCATAGATCACAATTTTAAAAACTATTTCCATTAGTATGGCACTTCTAGTATGAAGTTAATGACTATGGGCTTTATAAAGCTATTATGAAAAGATCATGGATGGTGAAAGATTTTCTCGCGCATGGTCTAAGGAGCTATTCTAAATGATATAAGCTTGGACTAGTCCATGGAAGATGGAACATCTATTCTAATGAACTCTAGCTTGGATTGGCCATTATTAACTGTGCCTTTCCATGGATAATAAGATTAATATGATTAATGACTAATTCTGTGGGATTTATGCTTAGCACTGAATGGACAAGCAGCAATTACCCATGTCCCATAACTATGTACCACCATTGGTTGTCTTAGATAGAGATTAGCTAGTGGATCCACCTTAGCTTTAGCTCAGATCCTTACCTTAGCAAGTGAGGACACCCTTTTTCAATGTGGGGTAGACACCGAATTCCATGTTATAACTCTTATGCATCACTATCATACTTGGTTCTTTCTATGTACTAATGCATACTTGTGCTACATTGTCTCACTAATGTAGGGCTTGACGATTCTTCTCCCTCCGCTCATGGCTAGTTGGTTGCATTAGAGATTGGAAGACTTGGTGAGTCCTCAACTTAGAGGACGATGTCACTTTTATAGCCTTATGTCATTTCAATTTTCAAACTTTGTAGGGGATGTGTCCCAAATCCCTTATATTGATATAGTAGATGGCTTATGGAGACTTATGTTTAGACTTCCACTTTTGTCAAACTCTTTTATATGAGATGCTACTTTTAAACTTTTCTATTTCTATTATCTTGTATGATGTATGCTAAGTAGCTTGTGTGGGGCCTCTCAGGGTCCTATACGCCATGTCATGTCTAGGGTGTACTTTAGGTCATGATACCCTCGACTCCTTGAGCAGCCCCACCCGCTCACATTGCATGGTAATCAAGGAAGGGAAGGTCAATCTTTTAACTTTCTTTGCTGAGAAGTACCTCCATTCCTACACTATTCGTGCCTCTACATTCACTATCATCCCATCTTGTATAAATGCCACCACCAAGGTCTACTTGTAGGTCATATCATTAATGTTTCTACAAGGGATGACCCTCTTAGAAATAAAGTTCAACCACCTCCGGGCCTTTATGGTGAAAAGTGTACTTTAGATCCTCGTTCGTCTATAGACATAGTTGACTTGAACCCTCTTATCCTTCCTCACTAGGGTTTTAACTATCCATGGTTTATTACCGTCCAAATCCTTCACCTTGAACTTTATATCTGGGGGATTAGGTAACCCTAGAGCTTCATTGATTGCTACCACTCATACCCTAATGTGCTCCTCTTAGACATAGATGATAGACTTGGGACTTCTCCAATTGACTGTGGGTAGTATGTCATAGAATTCTCAAACCCAACATTCATTTAAAGCACAAGGCTCCTATACTAATAGGTCCCACACCATGGTCTGCAACCAAGCATAGAACTCTAAAGTCTTTTCTAGCACTCCCTCTATAAGAAGACCCGCTCATAAATGAGGCCCTTTACTTTCTACTCTAAACGGCACCCCTTACATTATTCATTCACGAACATTTCTTAAGCAGAGGTTTTGCTACTTTTGGCCATTGAAATTAGTACTTGTAATATAGGAGGTGGGTGTTAGATGATGTATTTAATTATTGGCGATGATGAAAGTAACGTAAAATGAAGTCATAAAAAGATTAATTAAAAACTATTTTATGAAAACCTACCCTACTAGTTATTGCCTAAGCCCTTCATTGCAGTGGATTCCTTTCCGCTACAGTGAGGCCTCCATAGAAAACTAGGTTCACCATAGCCTATGCCATTGTTGTAGTGTGGTAGTACCCGCTATGGCAAATCTGCACCAGCAAAGGGCTTCTACCATTGAAGAAAATGTCTTCCACAACAAGAATCTGACCACCAACAATGGCGCCCAATTTGGGCATTATATTTCCAATTTCTAGCATAGATCGGGTAGTTTATGTGTGACTCATACACTATGTTTTATGTTTTTTTGGCTTTAAATCAATCCCTACGGGTCGATTTTAATTCAACCCCCTTTTTTTCTAAACTACCAACCCCATTGTTGAGTTCCACCCCATGAACTCATCAAGTTCTATGCATGAAATGAATTGAAGAACTTAAGAACATAAAATACCCTAGCATGATTGGAATTACTCTCCTAGAAGAGGAACAAATCCTTTCTCCCAACCACCCCACCTAGTACTAGAGCAAGTAAATGGGCATGAAAGATTTGTAATAAGTATGCTAATTAAGCAATAAACAATTAGGAAGGGAGATTTTTGACAAAAAAGGAGGAGAGTTATAGAGAGAATTTGATTGCAAATGAGTTGAAAAGTTCAAAGTGAAAATGAATCATTCATATTCTATTTTTTTGTCTGCTAGAAGTTTTGTTGTAGCCACCCATTATTCGCTATGTGAGATCGATGTAGCAAAGTACCCTAGATGCAATAGTCTGGCCATTATCTAGAATCACAATGCAAGCATGTTACACATTTGAGTTAGTAGTCTTTATCCTACCTTTGATGTGAACCATCCTAAAATTCCTTCCTTGGTGAAAGTGAGACAATTGGTGACGATAGCATAGAAAGTTGAATAAAAGTCTAGAAAAATTTAAGTTAAAATCTTTCTCGAGGTCCTGATAAGAAATGACTAAAGAAAAATTGCATAAATGAAATTGCTTTCTAAGCATGGATACTATGGTACGGATAATATTAATTCATGCGTAGTGGTGTATTTTCACACTCTAAGGTTTGAAAGGGTATCGATAGAAAAGGTCAGGTAGGCATGTTGTTACCTCGCACTATGACTAAGTGAGGTATATGAACTCTGGTTCTAATTTATCTTGTGAAGAAAAATTGACCTCATTATCCCTCTTCCAAGGTTCATTCAGGGATGAACGACTGTTAATTTTGTATCCAATGTAATGACTCATTCCGTGGCTATTTTAACCTTATGTGATACAACCATAAAAATAGATTTTTCCTATATGAGTCTTGTTTTGAGATAATAAAATCCGTGATGAGAGTAAGCCTAATTAGTGGGGCTTTTCGTAGCAAACATGATAGCGCTTCAGCACACTCATCATAGTGAAGTCCATGAGGTAGAGTCCACAGTTAAGTTTATTTTAGGAGTTTAACTCCTAACTTAAATAGGGTTGCCTCCTAAAATTTCCCCTACAACAAATCTTACAAAAAAAAAGGAGCTCAAGAAAATGGAGAGACTAAATTCTTCAAGAAATGATTCTAGCATTCCCTTGCAGATGCTCTGTCAAAACACTAGTTCATGGGCAAGGAGCAGAGATGCAATAGTATTAGGGAATCATCTTGTCGTTGAGGTAGGTTATGGTTTAATTAAAGTTTAGACTTGATTATTGAAACCTGTATGCATTATATAATTGATGGGGTACATCATGCTTAGGCCTTTGGGCATGGTGTTAATTGGTTGATTGTTTGAGTAACATAAAAGGGCGGCGTGTGTAGTTTCATGCATGTGATGTTCAAATATGACTAAAATTCAGAATAGTTAGTGTGAATGAAGTTGTTGGTATCATGTGTTGTTCTATTCATCAAATCGAGAATTCTTGTAGTAAAAGTGTAAGGGATACTATGAATTAGATAGAGTAGGATCATAAGTTCAAATCTCATAAAGTAGTCTAAGGATTCTATAATCTAGTCTCAAGGCGAAGAACAATCTAACATAAGGTGTAATGCTAATTCACAAATCTAAAGTCCCAAAATGGTCAATTGAAAATAACAATCATGCATGCCTAGAATTCATCATAAAAGCCTTACTAGTGATGATAAAGCTTATCAAATATAGAATATAACTAAGTTATGTATAAAGAAAGGATGTTGTAACTTACCTCAAAATTGAACCATAAATATGAATCCTCATTCAGAAGCTTTCCCCTTTGAAAGAACCTCAGATTGTTTCCGTACTACAAGAACAAACACTACACATCAATACGGGACTAATGATACCATATTTATGGCACGAAATTAGGATTGAAAATCAGGTCTAAATTTGACCCTTGGGGCTCAACAATGAAACAAAAATATAACTTCGCTATTATATTCCCTTGAGGTGAGGATCATATGCCCACAATTTATCACAGGTTGGGTAAATTCGGATCTCAAATGGTCCAAAAATCTTACATTAAAGAAGATGAGAATCAATGAATAAGAAACCCACTTCAATTAATAAGAAAGTAATTGAAGCTTAAATGCATAATAATATAAAGGGGAGGAAACTGACCTATAAATGAGTTGTAATGGTTAAGAATTGGAGGAATTCTCCACTAACCAAGCTTCAACAATGGTTCTTTTATTCTCAACTATGATTTCCCTCTGAAAACCACAATTAATCATTTGCAACCTATAATCTTCATAGGGGTATACACAACTATTAGTGTTAGAGTCTAACTTCATGCTTTTCGTATGTTCAAACCTAAATTAGAGGTATAAGGTGCTACATGTAGTGTGATCATACTAGTCTAAATCACATGATTCTTTATTCTATAACCCTTTAGAAACCTTCATCCCTAAATATTGATCTACTATTCAGTTTGTTTTAAAACACGACAAAGTCTCTAGTATCTAAAGCTATACCATTAAAAAAATACTACTTTCTTACCATTCTAATCCGTGTACCTCAAGATATTTAGACGAAGTCGTTAATCACATAATGCAATTATACACATCTATATCAACATAACATTCAAGCGTATCTTTATAATCACTTAATGAATTCTTTATAGTCAACACTATCTAAAATATTATTATCTTCCCTAGGATCTCTACAACTACAATTTCATGAACTTCTACTTAGAGGCAAACCAAATACCCTCATCAAACTATTACACATAACAAAACATCATCTCGACCTTCCTCCACACCTGTAATATTAGATGGAACAAGCACACAAACATTACCACAATAAGAAAGATCTACTCTCTCTCATATACCATTACTCAATTGATTTCATCACCACTATCAAGTCATAAGAAATATCACGGAAGGACTAGAGTATGAGCATCAGGAATCAAGAGGGATATTGTTAAATCATGACTTATACTTATCATGACTTTGTTACTCAAAATGTTTCTTGAGTAAAGTATGATACACATGTATACTTTATATTTCAAAGGTATAAAGCATGAATAGGGATCCTTTCTCAGCATATACATGGCATAGTTATCTATTATCATAAGAAGCAAATGTATGTGCGACTAAGAGAAAATAATCATAGGCATGAATCATATGATACATTTTTCCATAACGTGGATGTGACTTAATCATAGCATCATTAGACATTAAAGGCATATCATAAGGCATGAGTTAATAAAACTTAACATACTATGAGACATGAGTTCATATATCATGAGCATTATAACTGTAATGCTTCGAGGTCATTTCTGTTTAAATGCCTTTTTTTCATCATTTAGAGCATTCCTCTTGCGACCCCAAGTCATTTCTGACTTGCTGAGATTGATAGATGGGTCAGCCTTTTGTTCATTTGGTTTTGGTACAAGTTTCTGTGTTTTGGAGCATTTTGAAGTTGTATGGGTAGCTAATGTTATTGAGCACTCTCATTGATCCATTATTTGAAATCAGTACTCACTTCCGCACACTCTTAGATTGTCACTCCACTTGCAAAACACTCCTTTTAATTTACTCTTGTCAAATTTGGTTACTAAATCATTCTTAAATTGATATTTGGAGTTATCCAACTTTGTTTATGATTAACACTTGTTACTATCTCACTACAATAGATTAGATCATACTTTGTCTTTGTAATTGAATTCTTAGATATACCACTCCCTATGGGATTTGACCCCGATCTCATACGTTGAATAATTATATTTCTAATAATCACCTACTCGTTTAATTGTTATACGAGTAATCTGAGCATTATCATAAATCCTGACAGTGAATTTGGCTTTTAGTATTTTCCCATGTTGTTGATCTTATTGTTATGGTTTTAGCCACCCAAGCATGTTGGTCTTACTTAGACATAGTATGAGTGGCAAGACTATTATCTGGGACATGGGCACTTGGCCACCAGCAATGGAAAAATGCCTCAGGTGTGACATCAACATCCTTTCCCCTAACTAGCACAGATATAACTCTAGTGGGAATGTGAAGTTTCTCTTGTTGTGCTTGTTTATCCAACCTTGTGCGGTATAAAGCAAAAATTCCCACACCATCTTGGGGAGATATGAATTTAAACAATTGTGATATTGCTACAACTTTGGTTCTCATATTGAGTCAGTGTATTGAGGCAATCCTTTTCTAATGATTCTGCATCTAAAACAACTTCTTTGATAATTCTATGCCTTTACTTGAATCAGCGGTAGTGATTTTCCATTCCTAATGTGTTGAACGCAACTGATGGGCTAATTGATCAACTTGATGGCCAGGCCTATGACTCGATGAAGAGATTCTGCTGCAAGTTAAATGTGAGCCAAATCCAAACTAATATTTCCTTTTGGTATTTTTCATAAGAAAGAGAAAAATAAGTATGCACAAAATATGAAATAAAATAAGAATAGGAGTGTAAAAAGAATTTAGAACAATTAAAGATCAAAAGAGTTCGGTGTTGGATCAGCGGTCGCACAAGTGCGATTGTGAGCCGCCGATGCAAGTGCCTTCTTTGGTCAGAGAATTGACAAATAGTTTGGCTGACCGGCGTTACACCGACATTTCTCCAATGTTTTGCTAATAAAATGTCAGTTCATGATTAAAGAAATAGTGAAGTTTCTACCTGACTAGTGTTGCACCTGCGAAACGTAGGGAAACTATTGTGAAGCACAGATGCTTCACTGGTGCCTGCTTCAACAAAAATTAGTCCAAATTCATCCCAACAATTTGAAATTGAATTCCAATGGACACTCAGACTTCCCTAAAGTATTCACAAGCAAGCATCTAGCATTTTGGTTAATTTTCTTTCAAGAGAGAAGTTAATATGTCCATCATCAAGAATCGATAATATAAAATTAGAAATTTTAAAAAATTTAAAACCCTCATTCACAATTCTAACCACACCACAAGCATAGAAATTACTTAAATCGTGTCTCAAATTCAAAACCATTCTACTCATTCACAAATTTCAGCCCAAAAATTCAAGATTCACATAATGACAATTTTTTCCCTTAGGAATGATATCACTCATTCCATCAGAACAATTTCATTCATTATATAAATAAAATAGGTTACTCAAACTTTACCCCAAAACATATATTCTAAGAAAAAAAGGATAAATCAAACATGGTAAACTTCACATTCAAAACAATTTGCTTCAGATCTACAAATTTCAAGAACTAAAACCCTATTTCAAACACAAATCTTCAAGCTTACAAAGTGCGTTTTAAAGCAATCTCAACTAAAACATGAAATTTGTACCGCATTTATAATATCAAGTGGGTAGAGTAACATACCATATTTGGAGACAATTAGGAGGAAAGCAAGAGGTTTAATGGAGGTTTTCTTCAACCTTGAAATCAAGAACATAACAAACTAAATTTTTCAGAGTTTTTTAGTTTGGTGGTGATTGGGGAATGAAGGAAAAAGGGTTTATATAGTGGGAGAAAGTGGAGAAAGTGGATGGGCGGTTGAGGAGTTGAGAAGGTGAAGAGTTTAAGAAGAGGGGATGAATGTGGGTATAAAGGTTTAAGGAGAAAGAATAAGGAAGAAGATGAAGGGTTTTGGGGTTTTAGAAAAACTTGGTCAAAATCTGATCTTTTGAAGTTCTTCTCAAGAGTCAAAATTAAAAATCTTTCTTTACCTGCCTTGTGCGTGATATGTGACTCGCCATTTGGAATCGGTGTTTGCGAATTGATGCCAAGGTACTATATTGAATCAGCGCTTTAACTGCATTGTACAATAGTTAACCGATGGTTTACTGGCTAAGTACTGATTCCTAGGAATATTACTCAATATCTGATGGGTTCACGCACTTAACTGGCGATGTACATCGCTTCACCAGTGTTTTTCCTATTTCATGCTGATAGTATTATGCTTGACTTCTCATACTCTTCACAAAGCATCATTTTCTTACCCTTAAAAACACACCAATAACAACAAAAAGTGAAGTAAAAAAGAATATAAAGAAAAACACTTGGGTTGCCTCCCAAGAAGTGCTTGATCTAATGTCGCGGCACATCACAAGTACCTCATAAACACCCGATGTCGGGTGAGAATTCCCTTTCTTTTGGATCTTCTACTTGATCACCCATGGATTCATTAACCAATATTACCATGCATTCATTAAGTGGTTTTGTAGGCATGTCCACCTTGAACTAACTAATTCATCACCAACTCTAAATTGGAGCTCACCAAGCTCCACATCAAGAATGGCTCTTCCCGTAGCAAGAATTGGTTTGCCTAGAATGATAGGCACCTCTGAATCCACCTCACGATCAATTACTAAAAAATTGACCGATACAATAAACTTGTCTACTTTGACTAGCACGTCAAATAGTATACCAACCAGTCTCTTGATAAAACGATCCACCATCAACAACCTCATGGGTGTACGCTTTAGTTTCCCAAGGCCTAATTTGTTAAAAATTAGGAATGGAACCAAATTGATGCTAACCCCAAAATTACACAAGCATTGCAATGGTGAGACATTTTGATTGTCTTCACATCAACCACTATTTTATTTTGTAGCACTCTTTCGTGACTTTGAGTATCCCGACATTTGCAATAATGCATCAATCAATAGAATATTCACAGACAACTTGCTGAGTTGGTCCACAAACGTTTAGAAATGCTCATCTTTCTTTTTCTTGATTGTCCTTTGAGGATAAGGAGGGGGACACTTAGGCTCATCGCCCTTAGCGTATTTCTCCCATGTTTCATCCTCGACATTCACTATCACTTTAGAAGGGTTCGCCTCCTTGTTCTCACCAACATTGATTTTGTCCCTCTTGGACAACTCTTCCTCAACCATCTCACAAAATGATTCATCAAGCGGTAAATCTTCATCAACTTCATTGCTAAAACCTTTATTTGGTACCACCTTGTGTCCTTCGAGTACCTTACCACTCATTGAGATAACTAACATGCAATGGCTATCATTCTTTGGGCTTGGAAGAGTATCACTTGGTAGTGTGCCATTGGCTCTAGGATTCATTCTTTGGGTTTGGGATAGTATCACTTGGGAGTATCACAAGGAGCATTAAAGTCATTATTGTTGTTTATTGTTATATGCCTAACTTTTCTTGCAGATGTCATCATGTCTTTCTTCACTCCCTTCTCCTCTTCCTCTAAATCTTCTTCTTATGGTACAACTTCATCTACCATTTCCCCAAGTTCTAAGCTCAAAGAATAGATTAGCTTCTCCAATTTGCAGCAATCAATTGACGACTGGAAGATTCCAAAGCATCCCAATCCACAATCTACAAATCTTCCAGATGGCCTTTAACCAATGATTATCATATTTCAACTATCGAACAAACTATCCCCCTGGTGTCTGACCATATGGATATCATGCTTTTAAACCCTAAAGCTCTAGAAAAATATAGCCGTAAATAAAACTATCTTCATTTTGGGCTTGTTCAAATCGCTGCTAAGCCTCTATCTAGGAAAGGTCTAGATACCTCTCTCCTTCTCTGTCTATGAGACTCAAGATTCCTAGACTTCAATGATTCACTCTTAGGAATGGTTGAAACCAGTCTCTGTAGTGGTCCGACCTACTTTGACTATTTTCCAAATTTTATTGTTTCTCTCAAAGATATAAATATTTTAGATTCTTTAACCCTCAATGTTAAGACATACAATTAAAAGACCAAAACAGGATCCCTCCCTGTGGCAATTATATATAGAATCCAATATAAGGCAATGAGTTCAGACTTCAACACTGGAGCTATGAGAAGTAGCTATAAAGCTAAGACTGTCCATTTCAAAACAGATCTACAATGATATCATTTATCTCTACCCAAGCCAATTTCCTAGAGTCAAGTTTCGTTACCCCAAAACTGGTTGTTGCAAGACGCCACTCCAGCGGAGAAACCTGAGAATACTACGATTTCCCAGATCCAACAATTTTCTAGTGGGGCAGTTTCTATTTCTTTCCAAATGTCACTTAGCCAAAGAATCTGCACATCATAATCTGTTCCTCCAGAAATCCAAACTGCAAGGTAGTGGGTCTCTTCATTTCCTACAAGAGGTAGTTAACTTTAGCTCTAGGATCCCCCAAGCACTATACTACTACTTATAGTGCCACTGCCTATATATATATATATATATAGGGAACAAAAGAGGGAATTAGCACAAATAACATCTAAATAAGTTGAAAA
Organism: Solanum appendiculatum; assembly: GCA_018342035.1. NCBI lineage: Eukaryota > Viridiplantae > Streptophyta > Magnoliopsida > Solanales > Solanaceae > Solanum > Solanum appendiculatum. Next base: position 42,379 of record JAGDQO010001650.1, read on the forward strand.
AGACTAGGGGTGTCTACATAGCTGTAGGGGTTCCAATTCGAATAGGCAAAGATTAACCAAACAACATTGATTGATACATGGATAGCATTTGGTCTAGGCTACACATGCTATCTCCCAAACTATCAAGCGTATGTCCCTTGGATTCTCTAAAACTCCAAGACCCTTCCAGATAAAATATGAAATATTACTTGAGTAGATAGACTATTCCTTACTCATATCATTAAATGTGGAACCAATCGAATCATCCCATCCCTAGCTCAAATTCATAGAGTAAATTTCATCATGTCCTCACAATTGAATCTTAACCAACTCCATTAATCTTTCCCACGTCAAAATGGAGTTAGAAGAGCTCAACCAATGTTTGCAATAACTGATTTTAGATTAAACCTTCAAGACAACAATAAATCCATTCAAAACAATCAATACTAGAGCAGATTAATCAATACTCATTCGGGGTTTTACACCCACTATCTAGCACACACACCCCTAAATAAGGGTTTAGCTACTCATAAAAGATGAAATAAAGGTAATACCCATAAAGGAAAGCTCCATTCCTAGCTAGCTTGATAAGCAAAACATGAATTCCAAGCTTGGATTGACACAAATATGGGGTGGTTTCTTCCTTTACAAGCTACAAAGTTCTTCACTACTTTTTCTCTCTACTCAAATATTATCCAATTACACAACATATGTCAGTTGACCTAACTGGGAAGAATATAATGGTACATAATTGCACAAATTCCTATTATATCCTTGAGACATTCCAAAGAAAGCACTATTTCAAAAAATTGCATTTTTTCCCTTCAACTTCCATCCTTCGGACTTGTGCTGGACCGGTGAGACGCCGATCAGAGAAAGGGGAGTGCTAGTCGCCTCCTTACGTCAACCTTCAATTCTAATAGGAGCATCTGCACTAGGATCAGCGAACGCTCATCAATCATTTTACCGCATCAATTGCACGCCGGTACTAAGGTAGCAATTCTTCATTCAAGCCGATGAGAAGCATGTTGGCTTCTGTGGGACGCATGTTCCATCGTCAGTGTGCTTCAGTGCCTTTTGGCTTTAAGTCCATCAAATTTACTTTTTTCGTGGTATTGTTGCACCCAAGGAACTAGACCCTAAAACTTCTTCAATTAGCATTAAAATATGACAATAATTTATGAATTTGAGTCTGATGAGTTGGTAAAATATCAACTCATCAATTAACAAAATAGCATTTAAAATTGATCGAAGATATTATAAGGTGCTACATCAACATGGAAAGGAAAAGATGCTCAAACTTTAGCCTAAAGCAAAGTAAGCAAATTATATTAAGTGAAACAAATGAACATTGGAAGGGATTTTTACCTTTCTCAAAGTAGCAAACAAAGATAACAAGCTTGAGCACAACTTTCACCACCTTTCTTGAGAAGAAGCACCGAATTGATTGAAAGAAAACTTGACTAAGCTTTAGGTTCCAAAAATTTAAAGATCCAGAAAGCTTTTGGATTCCTTTATTTTTAGGTGAAAAATTCATCCTCCCTTTGTAGTGAAGGAATAGGGTTTATATAGGAGGGGATTTTCTGGGGATTTCGGGCTTTGATGTGGATAAACCCCAACTTTAAATATCCTTTGAAAAGGGATAATGATTTTCAACAAGGGCTTGTACGAATTTATACGAGATTAGAAAATCAAAAATTAATTTAGGAGGGAATATTACCATTTAGGAAATTCTTGGAAGCTTCGAGAGGTATGAATATCATGCCTTCCGCCTGAGGGTTGTACGAACGAGATAAGGGAGAAGGGAGGTGGAGACGTTTAATGTAGCTTTAGGGTTGTCTAGAGTTGTTCATCATTGAGCAAGAAGGAGTGAATGAGGGGCGCCTATGTTGTTGTTATTACGGCCTTTTGGAGAAAATAGGGAGAGGGCGAGGCGCGTGAGATTAAGATGTGGGGCTGGATAGAATTCTAGAAAGGAGAAGAATAGAAGAGTGGGCTGGGTCATGAGAAATTGCGCCTGAAATTGGACCCAAATTGGTCTTGAAATTAACCCAAAGGAAAAGGTGAAGGGACAAGGTCCCTTTGGCACTTTTTCATTGATAAATCAAATTTAATGAATAATATGATACGAGATGAATGTTAATTAATCAGCTTCTTCATTTGACAAAGTAAATTAATTATATAATTATCAAAGTAAAATACTAATTACATACTAACTATAAATTGACTAAACTTAAAGGAAATAAATACGCACCAAGTTAAACACTATTTTTTGAGACGCTTTTCAAAATATCTGGAAAACTTTCTTAAAAATAACTAAATTACTTAGAAAATAATTTAATTTTAAAAAAAATTTCTCAAAGATGACTATTTTAAATTATTTAAAATTGAAGAAGCTCGATAATTAAATCATGTTGTGGAAGGTCAAAATTGGGTGTCAATAATGGCTAGTGAGTTCCCTAACGTGTTTTCTACCAATCTATTTGATCGTCATATTGACTTTGGCATTGATGTCAAGACAGGCATGCAAGTAGTTTTTATTCCATTTTATCGATTGGCTCCAACTGAGTTGAGGGAGCTTAAGGAGCAGCTCCAGGACCTCCTGAGTTAAGGGGTCCATAAGGCCTAGTGTGTCTCCATGGGGCGCTCAAGTTCTGTTGGTGAAAAAAAGGATAGTTACTTGCATATGTGTATTGTCTAGCGACAATTGAATAAGATGACCATCAAGAACAAGTATCTGATGTCGCGTATTGATGACTTGTTTGACCAAAGTCAGGATGTAGTGGTGTTCCGTAAGATAGACTTGACATCATGCTACCATTAATTGAGGATTAAGGAAGTGGACATTCCATGGACTCCTTTAAGGACTCTATATGGCCATTATGAGTTCCCATTCATGTCTTTTGATTTAATCAATGCCCCAGTAGTGTTCATGGATTTTATGAACCGCGTGTTTTGGCCCTACTTGGACTCATTTGTGATAGTGTTCATTGACAACATTCTAGTCTACTCGAGGAGTAGGGAGCAACATTTTAGGGTTGTGCTTCAAACTTTGCAATATTAGTAGTTGTATGCCAAGTTCTCTAAGTACGAGTTTCGGCTTGAGTCCATTACATTCTTAGGGAATGTGATATCTAAGGATGAGATTATGGTGGATCCAACAAAGATATAGGCAGTTTGCGATTAGTATAGTAATATTTTTCCACCGAGGTTCAGAGATTTATCGAGTTAGCGGGCTATTATAGATGGTTTATGGAGGGATTTTCTTTTATTATAGAACCATTGACTAGATTGACTCAGAAAAATGTCCTTTTCTAGTGGTTTGACGAGTATGATTACCTTTCTGAAGTCAAGGCCTTGTTGACCTCAACTCTTATTCTAACTCTACCTATTGAGAGCCATGGGTTTATGATATATTCTGACTCTTCTGATGTTGGTTTGGATTATGTGTTGATATAATAGAGTAGAGTTATTGCATATGCTTCGAGGTAGCTTAAGATTCACAAGAAGAACTACCCCACTCATGACTTAGAGTTGGTGATGGTAGTCTTCACAGTGAAGATTTAAAGGCACTCCCTTGATGAAGTTCATTTTTATATCCTTACCAATCATCATAGCCTTAAGTACATTTCAGCCAAAAGGACCTTAACTTGAGATAGTGTAGGTGGTTGGAGCTACTGAAGGACTATGATATTATGATTCTTTATCACTAGGGCGAGGCAAATATGGTAGTAGATGCCTAGAGATGGAAGGCGGTGAGTATGGGGATTTTGGAATTCTTAGTAGTAAAGGAGTAGCATTTGGCTTTAGACATTCAGTCTTTAGCCAACTGAATGGTCTGACTTGATATTTCTAATCCTGAGAGGAATCTTGCTCGTATGGAGGCTAGATCTTCATTGATGGAGTATATTTAGGAATAATTAATTGAGCGAGATTAAGGGTGATTCAAGGTATGGTGCTTAGTGGTGAGGCTAGGAAGGTGACCTTTGATTCGGAGGGTGTTCTGAGGATTGAGGGTCATATATGTGTTCCTAGAATTGGAGACCTGATTCGATTGATTGATATGCAGGAGACTCATTGTTCTAGATACTCTATTCATATGGGAGTCACAAAGATGTATTGTGATTTGAGGCAAAACTACTTGTGGAGTGGGATGAAGAGAGATACTGTAGAGTTTGTGGCTATGTGTTTAAAATGTCAACAGGTGAAGTACAAGCACTAGAGGCCAAGTGATTTGACCAAGCGGCTACCCATTCTTAAATGGAAGTGGGAGCAAATAGATATGAACTTCGTAGTAGGTTTCCTCATACTTTTTTGAGGTTTGAGGCAATTTGGGTCATCGTTGATCGATTGACCAAGTTTACTCACTTTCTACTAGTTCAAACTTCTTACCGTTTAGAGAGGTTAGCTCAGATCTACATTCAAAAGATTGTCCATTCGCAGAGGGTACCAATGTCTATTATTTCAAATTGTGGTACTCAGTACACATCGTGTTTCTGGAAGTCTATTCAGAGAGAGTTGAGTACTAGAGTTAAGCTCAACATAACGTTTCTTCTAGAGACTGACGATTAGTGAGAAAGGACTTTTTAGATTCCCGAGGATATGCTTCGAGCGTGTGTTATTGATTTTGGAGGTTAGTGGGATCAACTCTTGGCTTTGATGGAGTTAGCATATAAAAAAGCTACCATCTGAGAATTTAGATGGCTCAATTCAAGGCATTGTATGGTAAGAGGTGTTAGTCTCCGATGGGTTGGTTTGATGCTTTCGAGGTTAGGCCATGGGGCACCAAATTGTTGTGTGATTCCATGGATAGAGTTTGTGTGATCTAGAAGAGGCTACATACTTCCAGAGTAGGCAGAAGAGTTATGATGATCAGAGGTTTTCATCCATAGAGTTCATGGTTAACGATCATGTATTTCTACAAATGTTGCCCATGAAGTGCATGATAAGGTTCGAGAGGAAGGGCAAGCTTAGCCCTAGGTTCATCAGACCATTTGATATCTTGAGGCGTATCGGAGAGGTGGATTATCATGAGTTAATTAGCCGTACCTTCAGCTCTTTTGGGTGTTCGCCCTATTTTCTATGTATCTATGTTGAGACAGCATGTTCCAAATGAGTCTCACATGCTTTAGTGGGATTTGATTTAGCTAGATGAGTCCTTAGCTTTCGAGGAGAAGAATGTGGTTTTCTAGATAGGTAGGTTATGAAGTTGAGGTCCAAGGAGATTCTATCGGTAATGGTTCAACAGAGGCATCATTCGGTCGAGGAGGCTACCTAGGAGGCTGAGCTTAACATGTGGATTAGATATCCTCACCTTTTCGAGCCTTTAGGTACCTTCCTCTCTTTAACTTTTGAGGATGAAAGTTTTTTAGTAGTGGATGTTGTAATGACCCTCGAGCTCATTTGTTTGATTCTGAGCTTTATTTCTAGGGTTGCATTTTCCCGTAGCTTGTATTTTTTGTTCTTGATGTGTTGGGATCGGTGACATACTTCCCTAGGTGGTCAAAAGAGTTTTGGAAGACATTTTCCCTTTTTGAGCTTTTATATAGAAAAAGTTAATTTCAGACAATTTTCTTGATAAAGGGATCAAATGAGACTACTATTAGCACCGCTAGCTCTGAAATATTGAAGCTTGGTCTAGAATGACCTTTGGTTAAGATATCAAGGTGATCGGAATGATTTTGAGGTGTTTTGTGAAATACTTATTTTGGTTATTTTTGTCTGAGAGTTTACTTGGGTCAACACTTCATCAAGATGACTTGTATTAGAATTTGTTAATTCGGTTGAGTCTGAAATGACATTTATGGCTGGGTAACATATTCAGTTTGCATTCATTGGACAACGACTAAATTTTGAGGGTCCATTCGAGACTTGGATTTAATCCCAAGTCTTCTGATGTTACAATCACTAGTATAGTCGCTTAATGAGTGGTAGATTTCCACTCATTTGAGGCCTTTTTAGTTCAACAATGAGTGCCCTCAATGCCTATTTATGTCCTATTGTGATGATATTTTGATGTTTTGCAGTTATAAAGGCTAAAGGACAAGGAAAGAATGAATCTATAAAAAAAAGGCTAAAAACAATGAAAAGAGTGTAAAATCTAAGTTGAGATTTGCGTAACCAAAAGGGCAGATTGCCCAATAGGCCATCCCTCGCATAAAGCAACAGTGTTCACGTTTGAAAATATTCAAGGCAGGTCAGCGAGCCAAAGTGGTAATGGTGATTAACTGAAGTCATTGGGCAAGCTAGAAGTTCCATCACCGAAGGTGACAGACTTCTAAGTTAAAATGAAGGTTGAATGGGCGAACAAGGTGGTAATCGGTGATCCGCCGAATGTGAAAGCCTGACTCGATCAAGTTAGACAACTGAGGTTCAAATACCTGAAGTTTGAAGCCAGGGAAGGGCGAGCTAAAGAGAAAATAGCGATCCGCCAAATGTGCTAGGCGAGCCCAACTAATGTCGTTGATTAGGTCACACATGGAATTTCAAACTAATTTTAGGAGAAACTATAAATAGCCCAAAGGAGAGAGAAAATAGGGAAGATCTTTAATCATCTTTTTATCTATCAAATCTTTTGTCCTTGAATTAGGCTTTTGAGCCTTTTCATATTGAGAAATAGACTTCTTAGTTTTTGGGGTTTTTTAACAACCTTGTAATTGACAGTTGTGGGTTCAATTTGAAGTGGGTGTTGAACATTATAGCTTATTTTCAACTCTCTAATGGTTGAGAACATCATTGGTATACTTTCTTTTCCTTTTATGATGCTTGGCTAAAACCCCAAATTTAGGGGTGTGATTATAGAGTTGGGTGTTAATTTAATTTAATGGGTCTTGTGTCTTGCTCTGTTTTACTGTTGTACATTCATGGATTTGAGATATTTAGCATTGGGTTAATTTATGGGTTAAGGTTGCAAACTTAATCCTAGTTTAGATCTTCGATTTATGCTTGAAAGAGATTAATTGAAATGGGTAAAGAGTTTAATGCCTCTAATTTAGGTTTGACTGCTATAGTTTGCTTGAAAGAGAAATTGTAGTTCAATTCTAATTGTTAAATCTGCTCGAAAAAGAGATTTTAGTAAGGTATTGGGTTGATTTGTGTTTTACATAGATGAGACTGAAAGGAGATTCTATAATATGATGCATTGAGATCGAAAGAAGATTAGTGTCATTATTGATTACCCAGCCTATCCATATTTGCCTAGCATTATTGAACAAGCACTTGTACCCCTATTTGACATCGATACCAATCCTCACACCCCTAGATTGTCTTTTACTTGTTTGAATCCCTGTTTTTAGTTGAATTGCTATAATTGATTACAAAATCCTTTTTGTAAATTTAGCTTAATCATCCACCCTTTTGTCCTAATTGCTAAAATTAATTGGTTTGCACTCTTAATTTTTTAATTGAATTCCTTACTATATATAACTCCTTATGGGATTCGACCCTGACTCTCTTGTTAGATATTTTTATTGCTAACAACTGCTTACTCTTCTAATTATTTTTAGAGTAATTTGAGCATTATCAAAAATGGCGTCGTTGCCAAGGAGTGATGGCTAAGAATTTGTGAACTTGTTTGTTTGTAGTAGAATACATCTTTGTTTGGTGGTGTTGTTGTGCCCATTTGCAGGTGGAAACATGAGTGATAATGGAAGTGATGATGCTAGTCACTATGGGCAGTATGATAACATGGGAGATATGAATGACATGCATGTTAATATCGTTGAGAGTATAGGAGCAATCTGGTTACCTCCTATCACTGGGAAAGCAATGTTTCATGTAATCGGAACTATGCTGCAATTGCTCCAAATGAGAGGATTGCTTGGAGGTCGTGCTCATGAAGACCCCATGAACATCTCCAGAATTTTGTTTATGTTTGCGGGCCTTTCTCCTTTAAGAACATCTCACAAGAATCCATTCGTTTGCAATTGTTCCCTTTTCCTAAATGGGGGAAGCAACCAGATGGCTGGCAAAATTACCAAATGATTCCATAACATCGTGGGAGGAACTAACCGAAGCATTTCTTGAAAGGATTTTTCCTCCCTCAAAAATGGTGAAACTTAGAGATAGCATCCAGAACTTCAAAAGAGTGGTAGGTGAACCTCTCCATGAGACTTGGTTGAGATTTTAGAAGTTGGTGTTACAATGTCCAACACATGGTGTTCCGGACAATTTGTTGCTGTAGTATTTTTACTATAGCCTTGATTCATTCAACAAAGGGTTGGCTGATCAACTCATTCAAGGTGAACTGATGTGATAACTATACAATATGGCAATGATGTTGCTTAATGATATGACTGAGATAAATCGAGCATGGCATACTAGGGAGGATCAAGTATCTTCTCTACAATTGGGTATGATCAAGGAAAAAATGGAGAAGGATCATGAACGTGATGAGAACATGGCTAAGATGATGACCTAACTTAACTTTTAATCCAAACATGTCATGGGAGGTGGATTCAAATCGGTAATGCGGTTGGTACAAGTACTGGTCAGTGTCCGAATGATGCCAAGTTTGAGGCATTATACAATGAAAAAGTGGAATACTTGAGGAACCAAATGGAGTTTTTTCATCCAAACTATCCTAGACCAGGTGGGAACCAAGGCTGGAACAAGGAAAGAGATAATGGTCGGAGAGATTGGAGAGATCGAGGTGGTAATTGGAGAGATTGTGAAGCTAAAAAAGAAAAATACATTCCACCTCATGATCGTCCCAAACGAAAAGAGAAAGTTGGACCGGAAGGAAACCGAACTGATGATATGCTAACAAGGATCTTTAACAAGGTTGAAGGGTCTGACAAAGTGTTGAAAGACTTTAAAGTGACTTCTCCACTTTGACTCAAAAGGTTACTTCCCACTCCGTATCAATCAAGTAGTTGGAAACTCAAATGTGTCAAATCTCTGACCATTTAAATCCAAGGCAAAAAGGGACTTTGCCTAGTGATACCATCCCCAACCCTAAGAATGATGATTGATGCGTAAGAATTACGTCGTGCCACGATGATAAATAAGACGCTTATTGGGAGGCAAACCAAGTTTATTTTATTATTTTCAATAACATGTGTTGTGAGTACATGTTGAAATAAAGTCAAAAAAATTGAAAAAGGCACAATGGGTGATGCATATACCCATTCAGTGACCAACCGAAGTGGTTCGGCGGACATCTTCATTTTCACCTTCTGAGCCATGAATTTTGAAAAATGGTACTACTAACTTCAGCATACAGGGACCTATTTGTCAATTTGCCCAATGATACAGGGCAAACTACATCGGGTCGTTGAGTGGAACTTCATGTTTTGGATTTGTACAGACATCATCAGCGAGCTTAAGTTCCTTCAGCGACGTTAGTCGCAGACCACTGAGTGTGTATGAAATAAAAGGCCAAGAGTCTTTTTGATTTTTGAAACCCACCTTTTGATTTTTTTTGTCCATTTTCACTTCATAACTCTCAACTCTTAGCCCAAATACTAGTGTGTGCTCTTGGTGCTTTGATTTACTTTCTTGGAGTGCTTTAGTGTTCGTGATTCTTGCCCAAACCCTTCCTCCCTCTTTGCCGATTGATTTGTGCTTATCTGATGTTGGTTCTTCGAAATTACATTGGTTGGTTTTGCTTGAAATTGTTGAATATTGGTTGGGTTAACTGTTGTTAGTGTTAATATGATGTGTGATTCATGTGGGTCACTTATGTTTAGTTTATTGCATGTTACCCATGAACTCAAATAGTTAATTTTGTGCCTAAACTTGCTAAAATTGATTTTCAAGGTTAAAAGTTGAAAATTACTTGTTGAATAGTATGGGTTTTGTGTGAATGTTGATTGGGTGAAGTTTGACTAGCCCAGTGTTGTCCTCTCAACTTGTATTTGCCCAATGATAGATAGGGTGAAGTATTTCTAAGGGAAAATCATCGATTTGACAATGCTTTGTGAAATAGGGGAATTCTGAGTACCCAGAGGTAGTTTTGGCATATGGGTAATATGTTAAATTGATTGGGTATTGGGTAGTGTTGCATTTTGGTGTTTAGTTTTTGAAAATTGGCATTGGGCTGAAATTACCTGTTCGGCTGGCTTGTCTTAGCTCACCAAGGTGATTAGGTGAATCGCCGAGTAAGCCCCAATTGCCTTTTAATTTTGAATTTGTGACTTGGGTCATGTCAAATTCGGCGGGCATGTCTTAGCTCGCCAAAACCAACCCAGTGGATCATCGAGTTGGAGCTTGCATCACCCACTATACTTGACCTTGAACTGATTGCACTATCACTTTCAGCGAGCTTGTCTTAGGTCACCAAAATCAACTCAGCAGATTGCCGAGTTGGAGTTGACACCGCCCATTATACCTAAGTGAAATTTTGTTTTGTCATGCCAACCTAAGGAGAATCACCTTTTCATTCGGTGAGCCTCAAAAACTTGTTTCAACTGTGCTTTTTTTTTTAGATTATCTTCAACTAACCTTCACCTGAGGCTTATTTTGAAATGATATGCCTTACAGGAAATGGGAAACACTAGAGGTATCGGATCTTTAAGAGTGGTATCTTCAGACTCCGAGCCAGAATCCACTCATCTTCTTCCTCCTCAAAAGAAGCAAAAGGGGGTGGTGATAAATGATCCCTCCGCATAACAACAAGTCACTCTGTGCACCTCTACCCGTGTGACTGAAAAAACAAAAGAAAGTTACGGAGGCTCCGGCATCTAAAAAAGTTGTGGCCAAGAAAAGGACATATATCCAGTCTAAACTTCCTCAAATCCCTTTCACAAATGTTAGTGCTTCAAGGATGCTTCCGGTATTAGCTCCAATAGCCCTCAAAAGGCTCAAAGCAACAGGGAAGCGTACTATACTCTAGGAGAGATGGTTGTCCATGGATGGTGTGATCAGTGACTACCCAGCCATATGGGACACGATCAAGTTCTGCAGGTTCGAGCTATTCACAAGAGCTTGACCCCCATATGTCCCGGCATGGGTTCATGAATTTTATGTTGCCTATGTAATGGTGTTGTCCAAGAAGAGGAAGGGTGTTGTTTGCAGACCCCTTGATGAAGTAGAAGTCCGAGGGAAAATGGTTCAATGCCATCCGGGTGTGATAAATGATATTTTAGGCACAAAAAGCAACAGGGTTGATTTGTACAAGCTTTGTATGAAGCAGAGTTTGGATGCACTAAAGGGGAGGCTAGCACCCTTAATTTCATATATTACTCCCCCGTGGATAGTAGATGGGACAAGGATTGAGAAGAAGGATATCAATATCGCCACTCGGTTTTGGTTCGAGTCAGTAGCAATCTGATGTTGTCCTAGAATGAGTCGGTCCTCCGACATCCAAAGAATGTATTGGTTGGCAATATCATTGACCGAGAGAAGATCCATGTTGGGGCTATTATTGCATAGGAGATACTTGTGAGAGCCCGAAAGGAGCAGACATCATTGCCATTCCTCGTGTTAATCATGTAGCTCTGTCAGGCAGTCGAAGTCCCATTTCGGGAGAGGGCTGATGTACGAGTGACCCCCGCCTCATCCAGCGACATTAGGAGGATAGAGGTTGATTATTTAAGGGATGATGCAGCCAGAAGGAAGCCGCCACAACCTGACCCCACACCAATAGTGGATCCCACTACTCTAGAGTCAAACACTACTCATCTTGCTCCTTTTGTGGAGCCATCTGGTACCCTTCACCCTCCTTCTATGACTTTTGGATCCTCTGCACCCTCGACCTCAACTACACCTCCCCCTGCATCCCGACCTCTATTGACTCAGGCCTTGATTTATCAGATGGGCAATCTTGCCTATTCTGCGGATACTAGGGCGTCTAGACTTGATATGGAGGTGCCCAAAATGATTGCTAGGGCCATTGAGGCTGCCATGTGCCCTTTGATAGCTAGGGTTGAGGCTCATGAGCAATGTGAGGGTAGTTCTACTGGACTTACTGAGTTGAGGAGCGACATAGATGCTCTTAGGATTGATGTGGACCAGCTAAAGTCCACTTATATTTCCATGCTATAGAGTGAGGTTCCCTTACCTGAGATGCATGCGATTGTACCTCCGACTAAGTCAAAAGTTGATGGACCTATTGGGTTAGATGAACAGCCGCCAATAGGTGATGATTCTGAGAGGGTTGATGATGAGGCTTAGGATGATTTAGCTGCGGAGACTGATGAGGAGGAGTTTAGAAGAGATGATGAGCAGTTGATTGCGAGACTTTAGCTAAGCTACAGGACATTGAGGAGTCGATGGTGCATGCGAATTTGAAGAGATCTTGTTAGGAGACCTTCGAGATTGGCACTACTGGAGTCTATTCTTCATACTCTACTATTCCTCCTCCCGATGTGCCAGGCACTAATGTCCCGGCTGATGCTACATTGCTGCCTCCTATTTAAAATGTGTCGGGTACTGATGCCCAAGATGATGTTATCCCCTCTAAGCCACAGGATCAGAGTTCTTCACCAGTATAGCCTGTCAGGGGGACTTTTCATTCATTTTTCTCTAGTACTTCTATTTTTTATAGCATTGAGGACATTGCTAGATTTTATTTTGGTTGGGTAGGGGCACCTATGCCTATATTCCCATTTTTGGATTGTATTTTGTTATTTTAGTTGTATTTTGAGATATTTTACTATTTTGGTTTTCTTTATAATATTTGGTTGGTTTTGATTTCATTTTTTCTCTCTATCTATTACCCCATGAATTCTGGAGTTGTGAAATGATTGAGATTGCTTGTATTTTCATTGTTGATGTTCGAGGATTGATTTTGTCCAATATCGATGTCTTGAATAGTACTCATGATGAGAAATGTATTTTTTTGTTGATGTTGCAAGAAGAAATCGGTGTGGTTTTACTTTTGAATGCTCTTTTTGATTCTTGTGTTGACTAGGTATGTATTGATGTGAGCCTTGTAATGAACATCGCACGCAAGCTTCTTGATTTTGTAGAGTTGCACTAAATAATTGTGTTTGAAGTGTCATTTGTAGTGACATCCTACTTAAAAGCATGCTTGTTGATTCCTAGAATTTGTTTTGTTAGTCTAATTGTTTAGCCTTGGTGAATGCAAGCTATGATCTTGGACACAAATTTTGAGAGGGAACCCAAATATTCATACCTTTTGTTCTTGGCACCATTTGAGCCTAACCGTTTGTTGGCAACCTCATTGAAGCCTCTCGAACCAAATATGTCCCTTACTTATCACCCATAAATCCTTTTCTAAAGCATTGGCTTGTTTGAATAGCCAACTTAGGCCAAAAGCCTAAGTTGGGAGTGTGAAAAGGAAGTAGGAAAGAAAACCAGGTGAAAAAAGAAGAAAGAAAAGTGAGACTCAACCTTGAAGTTTGTAGCAAAAAGAAGGAACCCCTCCTTATTAATTAAAAAAAGTGAGAAAAAGCATGAAAATAAAATGAAAAAGAAGTTCTTGATGAAATAAAAGGGGTTTCCAACAAAGTGAATGAAAAATTGAGGATTGAGTCTCCAAGTGAAAAGAACTTGAAAAGAGGTGAAGATGAGCACAACAATGCTTTGAAAAAATGAAGTCACTAAGCCAAATGGACCATACCTTTACACTCAGACCCATTACAAGTCTGAAAAGACCCTTGAGATCTTGCGTAAACTAGGTTGTGTGATGATTGGAAAATATGGGCAAGCCTATGGGAAGAAGCTTCCATGTATTTCTTTTTTAGAGAGTGAGAGTTGTATTGATTCCTAACTTATTTGTTGCTGTGATTTGTGAGAGCATGGAATCATTTTTCTTATGAGGGCACTTGATTGCTTTTGTTGAAACATGATTTTGCATTAGGAGGGAGCATTAGTGAGCTTGAACTTGGATCGATACCGGCTAGTCATCATTTGAAGCATCTTGAGCATGATTGTGTTATTGCATATACTTTCTAGTAGTCTTGTGATGGCACTTGCATGTTAACTTACATTGAGAACTGTTGTAGACACTCTTGTTGAACTAATTATGTTCTTGATTTGCTTGAGGACAAGCAAAAGTTTAATTTGGGGATGTTGATGAGTAGTAGATTTTCACTCATTTGATGCATTTTTAGTTCAACAATTAGTGTCCTCAATGCCTTTTTATGTCCTATTCTGATGGTATTTTGATATTCTGCAGCTATGAAGGCTAAAGGACAAGGCAAGGATGAATCTATGAAAAAGAGGCCAGAAACATTGAAAAGAGTGTACACTCTAAGCAGAGATTCGCTTAACCAAAAGGGTGGATTGCCCAATAGGTCGTACCTCGCCTAAAGTGACAGCATTCAAGTTTGAAAATATTCAAGGCAGGTTGGTGAACCAAAGTAGAAACAACAATTCACCAAAGTCATTGAGTGAGCTAGAAGTTTCATCACCAAAGGTGATAGACTTTTGAGCTAAAATGAAGGTTGAATGGCGAACAAGGTGGTAATCGGTGATCCACTGTATGTGAAAGGCTAACTCGATTGAGTTCACCAACTGAGGTTCAAACACCTGAAGTCCAAAGCCAAGGAAGGGTGAGCTAAAAAGAAAACAGTGATCCGCCGAACGTGCAAGGAAAGCCCAACTAATGTCGCCGATCAGATCGTGCATGAAATTTCAGACTAATTTTTGAGAAAACTATAAATAGCCCAAAGGAGAGAGAAAATAGGGAAGATCTTTTATCATATTTTTATCTATCAAATCTTTTGTCTTTGAATTAAGCTTTTGAGTCTTTTCATATTGAGAAATAAACTTCTTAGTTTTTGGGGATTTGAACAACCTTGTAATTGACAATTGTGGGTTCAATTCGAAGTGGGTGTTAAAGATTATTGCTTATTTTCAACACTCTAATGACTGCGAACATCATTGGTTTACTTTCTTTTCCTTTTATGATGTTTGGCTAAAATCCCAAATCTAGGAGTGTGATTATGGGGTTGGGTGTTAATTTAATTTAGTGGGTCTTGTGTCTTGCTTTATTTTATTGTTATACATTCATGAATTTGAGCTATTTAGCATGGGTTTAATTTATGGGTTAAGGTTGCTAACTTAATCCTAGTTTAGATCGTTGATTGATGCTTGAAAGAGATTAATTAAAGTGGGTAAATAGTTTAGTGCCTGCAATTTATATTTGATTGATGTAGTTTGCTTGAAAGAGAAATTATAGTTCAATTCTAACCGTCAAATCTGCTCGAAAGAGAGATTTTAGTAAGGTATTGGGTTGATTTGTGTTTTACATAGATGAGACCGAAAAAAATTATATGATATGATGCTTTGAGATCGAAAGAAGATTAGTGTCATTGATGATTACCTAGCCTATCCATATTTGTCTAGCATTATTGAGCAAGCACTTGTACCTCTATTCGACATTGATATCAATCCCCACACCTCTAGATCATCTTTTACTTGTTTGAATCCATATTCTTAGTTGAATTGCAATAATTGATTACAAAATCCTTTTAGTAAATTTGGTGGAATCATTCACTCATTTTTCCTAATTGTTGTAATGAATTGGTTTGCACTCTTAATTTTCTAATTGAATTCCTTGCATTATATCACTCCTTGTGGGATTCGACCCCAACTCTCTTGTTGGATATTTTTATTGCTAACGACTTCTTACTCTTCTAATTATTTTTTAGAGTAACTTGAGTGTTATCACCGCTATTGCAGAGCTTGTCTCACACCGGCGACTCCATTCTTGTTGAAATTAGGCCACACCGGCGAAGGTTGGTGATGCAGGCCCCTTTGTGCCTGTGAAACATTGTCCGCACAGGAAGTCTCGCACCAGCAAGACTTAGCTCACCCTTGTGGAGCCTGAGGTCATGGTAGACCTCCTCCTATGGATTTTTCTTTGCCATGACAACGTCGCATCGGCGACCCCTGGTACACCGATGCAGTGATCGCTGTTTATTTAAGTCCTCCTGTATATCATTCATTCAAACCAGTGAAGAAACTTTTCTTCCATTTCTAAGCTTGTTCAAGGGTGATTGAGTTTATTTCTTCACCAAATCAATTGATTTCAATGTAATTCTTATCTCCTTCACTTTTTATTACATATTTTAGTTACTTTCCCACATTTTATACTTGGCTTAAACCTTAAATTCCTTGATTTCTAATTTCTTCAACTTTAGCTTACAGAACATTTGAGACCCAAATTGATTCCCGTCTTTGCCTTATTTCCGAGCATGTGATCCTCACCTTGGGAGAAACATAATGATAGAGTTAGCTTTTCAATTCATTATCATAGCTCGTGGATTAAATTTTTACCCAGTGTCTAATCCGAATTTTGTATCATCGTTATAGATATTTTTAGTCTTGTATTGACTTGTATAATATGTTTCTCATAGCATGGCATCATTTTAAGGCACTTTGGATAGGAAAAACTCCCGAGTAGAGGTTACAATTTCTTTTTTTTAGATTTGACTTAGTTAGTTACTATATAAATTTTACGCTGCATGATCGTTAGAAAGGTTGTAGAATAAATTAGGTTTGTATGACCCTAATCACATTTTTGGCCATTTTTGTGACTTTAGACTATAATATTAGTCGTAAAGCCTTAGTTTACGTTCGCCTTAGATTTTGTTTGGCATAGTAGAATTCTTAGGATGCTCTTAGGTGGCATAACCTTAGATTTATACGTGTTGGTTGCTTTATGTATGCTTGTACGGGTTTTTTGATATTTTTGAGCTATATATCATATTATTGTGATAGTGGATCCGAGGCCTTGGACTAGCTGGAGTTCCAGGTTAGTACGATTCTAGTGTGACGGGTGTATACCCTATTGATTGTGTGGTGTGAATGTATTGTGAGTGGATTGACTATGTTTTGGCATTCATTCATACACATGGCACTTGCATTTGATATGCTTTGTGATTGAAGTGAGAAAAATATGGATTTGTGATCCTTAAACGATTTTTACCTCATATTTTACTTTTATGGGTTATGAGGGAGCCTGCTATTGATTTACTCGAGGAATTTGAAATTTTGAAAGGAGTCATATCATTTTTATGGGATTTTCAGTTTATAGAGATTTTTACTTTAAATTTATTGGTTTTACTACTGAGACATGAAAAATTCAAGGAAAAACACTATTTTATGAGATTTTTGGACATAAAGGATATTTGCTTCGAATTTGTGGATTTTCTATGGATTTTTGAGAGACGGATTGTTTTCATGGTATTATGAGCTTGAAATATGGTTTTGGGTTTCCCTTCATGCATTTTGTATACGTTTAAGAGCTCCGGTGGCCCGCAAATTGAATTTTGAGTTTTACTTTTACTGCATATGTTGATGAGCTCCGGCGGGTCTACAAAATGTCTCGAGGAGCCTATAGGGCGGTCGACGAGGCAATTTTGAAAATTTTTACTCTTATGCATTGGAAACATACGCATCACATCATCTCGTATTGTATGATTACGTGTGGTCGACTCGTAGCTATTCGTTATTGTAATTGTCTTTTTTACCGGTGCTTGCATATAATTCTAGCTAGATGTGATTCGTAGTGTTAGTACTATCGTGCCTCTTATATTTATATAGTTTTCATCTGACTCGATTGACCTATGGTGCCTATTGAGTACTCCATATTTTGGTACTCATATTGCACTGTTTCATCTTTTTGTGATGCAACACCTAGTACGAGTCACCCCCACTAACTTATGATCTTCTGAGGTTGTCATTGTTTGGATTGCGGTAAGCCCTTGGCATTCAAAGACTTGTTGCTTTCTCTCTTTTGTATTGTTTATATATTTTGTATTTTGATTAGATACAACTATTGTATGCAGCCCCTTTCCGTACTTAGATGCTCTTGTTCCAGTGACTGGGTTCTTATGTATATTTTGCCTTTTTTTGTCACTTTTGGACCTTAATTGTATATTTATATTGTTATGTACATATTTATGCTATGGTCCTCTTCCATGTCTTTATTGCTTCCGCGTAGTTATATTTTAGTTGTATCGCTTGTAGTCAGTCTTTTGGCCTGCTTACTAGGGGTTTATGGTAGGCGCTATCATGGCCCAATTTCATATTGTGACATCTAAGTCATACCAAAATACTAACAAAGCAAGTGGTCGAACACATATAAGATGTGTAATTTTCTTTGAGAAGAAGATTACAATATCATATGAAGACTATACTGCTTCTATAACTCAATTGAATGAAGAATATATCGAATAAAGAAAAATAATTTACATTTCAGTAAAGTACTTTTATAGACGAAATTGTAAAATAAAACTTTTCTCATATGATAATTTAGTGAAACATTTGATTGAGATATTGCGGATCCCAATATTATGGGAAGCACATATACATGGAATGCATCATCTAAAAAATTAAATGTTGCTTTCTTTAGGAGGAGTATAATACACGTTATACTCTTATTTTTTTAGTCAAGGTTTTGTCCCTTTGAGTTTTCTTTCTTAACAAGGTTTTTAATGAGGCAGCTATCAATGCACATTACAATATATGTGTACTCTTTTTATCTTTAGAAATTTTTCCATTGAATTTTTCCTAATAAAAATTTAACGATACACATCATCTATGGACATCCAAGGAGGAGTGTTATAAAAATATATTTTGTGGATGTCCACTAAATGTAATATCCCCATTACACTTCACCTCCACCACCTCCTCATTTATCTTCCACACCCCTTGTTCTTTCCACATTCTGAAGGACTAATGTCATCTTTATGGCTATCTTTTTGTATGTTTCTATGTAAATACTATAAATAGAGGTCTTGTAGATTATGTTGGATACACTTGAAGATTTGGGAAACGCTTGAAAGAATAAGAAAACCCTCATTTCTTATCTCTCTCATTTCTAGTCTACTTTCTTGCTTCATATTGTTACTCTTATAGCTTAGTTTCACAACACGATTGATTTTCTTGGAGTTCTTTTATATCTTACAAAATTTTAGTCTCTTCGTCCCATTTTATGTGATACCTTTCCTTTTTAGTTTGTTCCAAAAATAATATCACTTTACTATAATTAGAAATAATTTAACTTTAAATCATGAGATGAAAAGATGAAATCCACATGTCCAAACGTTTTCATCTCATAATTTTAAACTACGAGATAAAATTAAATGTCCAAACACTTCCATCTCATAATTTTAAATCACGAGACAAAATCGCATGTTCAGATGCTTATTAAAATTCCTCTTTCACCCTAAATAAATTAATTTACAGCTACATAAATATCTAACGATTGTTTTAGACCACAAATTTTAAATATCGTCATTTTTTTCTTAAATAGGATATAAAATCAAACATATCACATGAAATGAAACGAAGGGAGTAATAAATTTTAAATCTTACACTTGAGTCCTTATTTGACTTTTAATCTCAATTTAAGGAGGCTTTGACCAAGGCTGATCAAAGTTATAGCCTTGTCTAATTTCAACATTTAGAGGCCGTTTGGTAGAGAGTATTAAGAGAAATAGTATATGTATTATGTATGGTATTATTTAGTACTATGTTTTTTAGCTATTTAGGCCTATGTATAATTAATCCATGGATTAGTTATACACCCTATATGGTATTATAGGATGTACTACTAATACCTTCCATTTGGAGGTATTACTAATACATAGGATTTAATACCATGGAAAAAGTCTATGTAAAAACAAAAATATCCCTCAAATCATTTTATTTATTTTCTTGATTTTATGTTTTATATTTGTACTAGAAAATTTATTTAAATAAATTAGCTTACAAATTATTTAGAGAGAGTTGTTTGTTACTAAAAAATCCAATACAATATTTGAAATGAAAGTTGTTTAACATTTACTAATTAAAAACTCTCATTTCAAATATTGTATTGGATTTATTTAGTAACAAACAACTCTCTCTAATTATTTGATATTTTGAACAATTTATAAAATTACATAAATATTAAAATTACAACTTGCATTTTTTATGTGTAAATGTAGATGGTTTATTCAATTGTGCTATTGTTTACCATCTTTTCGGTTTTATAAGTGTAACACCCCGAAAATTTCTAAGTTAAGACCCAAACCATTCTTGAATTCGCGTATAAGGTCATACCGAGTGATTCTTAATTGTTCTTAGGTGTTAAGGTCAATTCTGTAGTGTGGGAATGATTTTGGATATGACTTAAGGTCACAAGAACCCCCTAGCACAAAGTTGAGTTGAAAACTTCATTATCAATTAAGTTTTGACATAAGATTCTACTTAGGTCAACTTAAAATGATCATATATCTCAGCTCATAAAGAATTAGGTAGCCTATCACCTATAAAATTGAAGGTCTTTAAGTCCTCTTTCCAACTCCACCAAGTTTGTCTTTTTTCGAGCTCGGAGTAAAAAGTTATGACCGTTTTACCAGAGATTGTCATATCAGAGTTTTTTGAGTCTGTGAACGATGACTCCAACCGACGGGTCGTAGGTTGAATGACGACCCGTCCTGTCAAGTCGTCGGTAGAGTACTGAGAGTCAACTTTTGGGACCTAAAACCTACGAATCCAACCAACGGGCCGTAAGTACTACTACGGGCCGTCGTTTGGACCCGCAAGTGGACTTTTAAGCCTTAAAAATTCGATATCAATTCCACAGATGGGATCTATGGTCCATAGATCAAACCACAAACCATAGATGGTCCCGTGGACAGTTTTTATCACCTTTTAAAGAGGGGTAGTCCAATCTTTTTCCACCCCTTCTAAGCCTAACCCACGACCCTTTTTCACCTAATTAAGGATCTAAGCATTGTTAAAACATTATTTTACGTTCTTGAACACTTCAACGACTTCGAGCAAGGATTCAAGAGGAGAAAAGCTAGGGTTTTCAATCGTTCTTCCAATTTCACCAAGAACTTCGTTCTTCCCAGGTATGTAAGGCTATTCATAGCTTTGGTCTGAGTTCGTCCACGCGCCCTACATCTTAATTCTGTCATTAAAGAGTCAAGTTGAGTTCTAACCCTAATGCTATTGAGTTTTCGAATGAGTTATGATTTCCATCATAGAGTTCCATATTTATTTATCAAGATTGTGTCTATCCATATGAGTCTTATTCTCGAATCGTTATTCATGCCTAGTTTCACATGAACCCTAGTTGAGTTACTACATTGCTTCCTATAATGCACTGTTTTTATTGAGTAAAGAGTATTTTTATGCTATGAGTAAGAGAAAGGTTTTGAGGGAACATGAGCGTCCATGAGTGTATTCATTTGAGTTTTGAAAGTCTTGAGTCATCCATTGAGGTTTTCGAATCTTTTGCATTACTATTCATTATGTATGATTTCCAGAGTTTGAGTAGATAAAGTATCACCATTATTCATTATGCATTGAAGTTCTTGAGTTGATTGTTCATGTCTATTTTTTTTAGCATGAAGCCTATAATTTGAGTATTCATTGAGTTATTGATTGATGAGAATCTTTTTAACTGAATAATTATCTTAAATTGATTTTTCTGAGAAAGTAAATAGGAGTTTTGAGGAAAGTTTAAAGGGACATTTTTGAGTAAAGTTTATGGGAACTATTGATTTCCAAATTTATCATTTTTACATTGAGAAAAGAGAAACTTTGATTTCTAAACGAGTAATGAGTTTAGAGTTAATTCAGAGTAGTTACCTCTTTAAGAGGCTATTTTGAGTAAGTACCTCAAACCAGAGACAGAGTATGTGTTTACACATTTGAGGATGAGTATATATTATTGGGAGTAGTATTGAGCACCGATATGGGGATGAGTTCAGACAACTCAAATTCATCATAAACCATGTATGCCAACATGGGTAAATAATTCATACTTTTTAGATGATTTCCTTATGCCTTCAGGTAGAGTTTAGTAGATCCCTTAGTTGAGGTGTTCTATACCCCAACAAGGTATAGGACAGTTTTGGCAGCATGGGCGTGACGCTGTATCATCATGTAGCTCATAGTGATGGTTGTCGGTTAAAGAAACTCCCTAATAGAGTAAAGAGTACTTTCATTGTATTTTCACATAGAGTTTTCTTTGAGTTATTATATTGTACTTTGTGAAGCTTTAAATGATCTTATCTCTAATCATGTTTTACATTGAGTTGAGTTGAGTTGAGTTGAGTATTTCTTTCAGTCTTGTCAGTTCAGTATATGCTATTATTGCATTCTTTCAGCAAGAGTTTTAATGAGTGTTTCATCATGATTTATATTATATTTCAGTTGAGTTACCTCCAGAGTTTTAGTTCAGTTATTTTGTTATTCAGCTATATTACATACTCGTACATTCAATGTACTGATGTCATTCGACCTGCATCTTTATGATGCAAATACAGGTACTTAGAATCCTCAACAAGAGTTCCGTTGAGATCACTTCATCCCCTTGTCAGCATTTTGAGTAAGGCCTCCTTGGTTCCGGAGGACTCCAGTTTATAAGTTGTTAGTAGTAGTTCTCTTGAGGAGTCGTGGGTCTTGTCCCGACACTCATCTTGGTACACTAGAAGCTTCATAGATAGACAGTTTTGGAGAGTGTTTCAGTTACAGATATTTTACCTAAAACTTTATGTTTCATACTCAGTATTTTCAGATAGTTTTGAGATTCAGTAAGTTGTATTAAACTTTTCTTCAGTTTTGATGCTTGTATATGCTTGAGTTAGTCTTCCGCTTGTAGTCAGCCAGGATGAGGGTTCGCTTGGGGACCAGCAATGGTTCTTGAGTGTCGGCCACGTCCAGGGCGTAGGCTCGGGTCGTGACAATAAGGAGATGGTTTATCTTTTTAAAATTGAAAATTGACATTTTGTGAGTGATCAATTTATTAAGATAACAATCATTTATCCTCAAATAATTCAAGTGAAAAAATAGCAAACATGACAACAAAATTGTTCTTCTCCTAGCTAGTTATTAGAATGTCATAAAAAAAAAAAATTATTGTGCGACAATTATCTACCTTAACCCAATTACATAATAATTCAACGGTATAATTGGAAATAAACTTTTTATAAAGTTTTAATCCAAATACAAGATGAGATGAGAAATAATTAGGGATGGCAATGGGGCGGTGCGGGTGTGGGACGGTGTGGGTTTAGACATATGCGGGGCGGGGCGGGGCGGGGCGATTTAGATATATGTGGGTGTGGAGCTTGGCGGAGCGGGTTGAAATTTAAAATTTTCAATTTTATGCGGGGCGGGTGCGGGTGTGGGAATGTGTGGGTTTAGACATATGCGGGGCAGGGAGGTTTAGATATATTTGGGTGTAGAGCTGGGCGGAGCGGGTTGAAATTTAAAATTTTCAATTTTATGCTGGGCGGGTGCAGGTTAGGGTTAGGGATTTCTAATTTCTCTGCCTTCGTTCTTTTCCTCCACAGTTCGGTCACTTTTGCTTTTAAGTAAAACGCAAAAACTTATTTATGAATTTTTTTTTTGTTATTGCAAAAGGATATTATTTATATAATTTACATAGTCCTTATATCTGGAAAGGGAACATATCCATCTTATGGAAATTTTATTTACTCATCTTTTGAAATAAAATTTTATAGATTTGAAAAATGCATAAATTTGGAGTACTATATATTATAATAATTAACAACTTGAAAATTTATAAAGAAATTTTGATCAAATCCAAAAATAATATATTATTGACTCTCGAAATTTCAACTGTGTCACATAAATTGAAACGAAAAGAAGAATATTAATGATTCGAGAAAATTATATTATTTAATGCTCTTATGGGTATTACCGTGAATGTATTATTTCAAATTCAATTTTTTTTAAGTAAGATCAAACTTATTATAATTAAAAATTTGATTGCAATTTTGGTGAAAATGAGCGGAGTAGGTGCGAGGCGGGTGGATGCGAGTGAAAGTGCTTTAGTGGAGCGGAGCAGGGCGGAGCGGATTGAAATTTTGTGGGTGGAGACAAAACCTGCCCCGCCCCCGCTCCGCTCCGCCCCACCTCATTGTTATCCCTAGAAATAATGAATCAAATGTTTGATAAAAATAAATTATGCATTACTAACATCTACCCTACTAATTCGTGCATTACCAATATGTGGGTTATTAATCTTCGTACCAAACACCCTAATGACACCTTTGCTCATTTTTGTATGGTCTCTGGGATATCAGCCATTAGGTGCACAAACAAGCTCGATTAGACACTTAAAAGTTTTCTCCTGCATATTCTTGCTTCCTGTTGTATAGCGCGCTTGCCTCAGAAAGTGGAGATTCTACTACAACAGTTACAGGTAAAAGATTTTGCTTACCCCATAATTGATCAGATTGTATTGAGATCTGTATATTTTCATGCTCATACCTATAAACTTACCATGCTTTTGCTTCTTTTTTTTGGGTCGACCCGTTTTGGGATCCAGAGGGAGATGGTAGATCCATTAGTCATTTGTATTGATATCTCCGATATATCTTTATTTGATTTGGGTTTCATTGATCCAGTATTTGGTTGTTTACCCATCTCAATTTCAATGTGATTTCTTGTTTCTTCGGATTGTTAGGACAAGAGAAAAAAAAAATGTTTTGATTGATGTTATTCAGGAGTCTCTGTTATTTAATTTTAAGAATTGGCATGAAAGTTGAGAATCTATGAGCTTCTAGTATCTAAAGGATGCTCTTTTGTTACACTGGAAACAATTGTCTTTGAGTTTTCCTCACTAACTAAAAACAAACTTATGTAAGAAGCTATGAAAATATTTATAAGAAATCTATAAGCTCATATCCACAAGTAGCAAAATCTTTACATTGTTTTAGATTCAAGTAACTATTTATGATAATTCTATGCAGGTAAAGGCCGTAAGCCATTATTTCTCGTTTTCTAATTTCATGGTCATTTTATTTATTTCTTTTGTGCAATTATATATAGCCTAAAATCTAAAGAGGGAAGAATCATACAGCCAACTCCAATTAGTTTTGTATTGAGACATGAATCCTAGGTTGTTTCTGTATAAAAGTGATATCGTTTATTATTCTTTATTCAGAAGTAACCTGATAACACCTTCTCAAAAATAAGGAAGTAAACTGATAACCTTAGCAGGATATTTCACAGTGAAAAGGTGTTAATCAAATCAAGCTGCTACCATTACACTTTCAGTAAGCTATATTATTTAGTCCTTCATCTCAATTGAACACCTTTTCTCGAATTCAACAACAATTTTAGTCTGCAACACAGAGCATGGATCATTCATAGTACAAGTATGTGAAAATAAAAGCCAACTAGGACCTTTTTACCCGATAACAGTAATTCAAGGTAAGGTAGCCTTTCTAACTTTTGGCTAGGATATGGATTGGTATGGCATTCACCTCAATTTGGAAACTAAGCTATTTAATCACTATGTTAGCTCAAGCTTCTGAACTGCTTTTGTGTTGTCCTTTGTTGAATTGACTCATCTGCTGGAACTTTTGTACAACCCACTAAAAGAAACTGACTATCACTTGGAGTTTTATTATTCCCTCCTTCCCAATTTATATGTCATACTTTCCTTTTTAAACTGTCCCAAAAAGTATGTCATACTTATATATAGAAACAATTTAGTTTTAAATTTACCATTTTACTCCAAAATGAGATGATTTATCTCCACCCAAACTTTATAGTTTATTTTAGACCACGTGTTTTAAAAGTCTTTTTTATTCTTTCTTAAACTGTATGTGCAGTCACAAACACCGCCACATAAATTGGGACAGAGGAAGTATTTAAGATGCAGTATCTTCCCCAAATAATTTGCTACCACGGTTGTCAGTTGAGTGGTTAAGTTGATTTCTTTTGTTATTTTCTATGATTTACTTCCTCTGGCCATCAGTTCAATGGTTATTTCCCGTTGGTGACTTTTGTTAACCCCTAGATATCATGTTTAGTATTGTAACACTGGGATTTTTCTTCGTGCTGCCTGCTCTTTTGACATGAAGCTTTTTTCTTTTCTTATTCTCTCTGTTTTCCTATAAAAGTCATGTTATTGGAGACTACAAGCTTTTGAAAGCTGTTAATAGTGTTCTCTATAAAATTTGATTTTCAATCCAGGTTCCCTTGAAAGATATTTATTCACTTGGGTTAATTTGTGATGTAAATGTTAGTTTGTTTAGTTGCTTGAATTATTCGTGTGATCTTTTTACATAGTAATTGGTTCTGGTTAAAGAATTTTTTTTTTTCCTTGGCATGTGGGGGTGGGGAGAGGGAAAAAATTTCACATTTAAGTTTTCAAAATTTCTTATATCAAACTTAGATATTTACAAAAATCAAATTGACCAATAAATATAGGAGCTGATGGACATTCTGTAGCGGAAAAGGAAGATGCCTGCACAGAAGATTGAAACTGGTCACAATGACATAGTTCATGATGTTTCCATGGACTATTATGGGAAACGTGTGGCAACAGCATCATCTGATATGACCATAAAAATCGTTGGAGTCAGCAACAACTCAGCTTCACAGCACCTTGCAACTCTGAGTGGTCATACTGGTCCTGTTTGGCAAGTTGTTTGGGCACACCCCAAATTTGGCTCAATTCTTGCTTCCTGCTCCTACGATGGTAAAGTTGTAATTTGGAAGGAAGGAAATCAAAATGAGTGGGCACAAGCTCATGTTTTTAGCGATCATAAATCATCAGTTAACTCTGTTTGGTGGGCTCCTCATGAACTTGGGCTTTGCTTGGCTTGTGGTTCTTCTGATGGTAGTATCTCAGTTCACACTGCTAGGTCAGATGGTCTCTGGGACACTACAAAAATTGATCAAGCCCATCCAGTTGGGGTAACAGCAGTTTCATGGGCGCCATCAATGGCACCTGGTGCTTTAGTCGGTTCAGGTGTTTTTGAACCTGTTCAGAGGCTGGTATCTGGTGGATGTGATAACACTGTGAAGGTTTGGAAGTTATATAATGGCATTTGGAAGATGGATTGCTTCCCTGCACTGCAGATGCACACTAACTGGGTGCGGGATGTAGCCTGGGCACCAAATTTGGGACTTCCTAAATCGACAATTGCTAGTGCTTCAGAGGATGGTACAGTTATCATGTGGACTGTGGCGAAGGAGGGAGATAAGTGGGAGGGAAAGGTTGTTAAAGACTTTAAGTCTCCTGTTTGGAGGGTTTCATGGTCTCTAACTGGAAACTTGTTGGCTGTAGCTGCTGGGGACAACAATGTTACATTGTGGAAAGAAGCAGTTGATGGGGAGTGGCAACAGATCACCTCTCTCGACCAATAGAATCAAAGTAATATAATTTTAAGTTTTTCTGTTTTGTTTCTACTATCTGAACCGTTTTACTAGTTTAAGTTAATGTTAGCTTTTTCCTTTTAAGTTTTCCTCTCTTTATTTGGTTTTACTTGATCCTTTTGTTTGTTTTTGCCTTTTGGTATATGTGATAAATAGTTTGTTAGAGCTAAGTGAGTTGCAAAAAGTTTAGTTTATCCTATTTGATATGTGCTGTCATGCCCTTTTATCTTTCGTTCTATATGTATATATATATATATATATATATATATATGTATATACTACTTTAAAAGCATAAACTTCCTAACTTGAATGTTAAATTACTATAATACGCCAACTTAAAATATCCAATTTAGTAAATCTTTTATATTTTATATTTTATTTATTTGTTCTATATTATATTAAAAGATTACACCTTTTCACATTGACAGTTAGTGACTTCTCCGAAGGATTGTGACTTTTTTAAAGAGTTGTGACTTCCGATGAGTTGTGACATATTTGAATGATTGTGATTTTTTTAAAGGGTTGTGACTTATCTGATAAGGCACAATAAACAACTTTTCATACTATCCTTTCTTGGTTATAAATAGACGAATTTTCTCACATTTTTAAACTATAAATTTTGCAAGTTTTTATTGTTTTTCTTAAAACAAGGAAGATTCGAGAATTGCTCAATTATGCAATTACAATGTTTGTTTTGTCCGTAAATTAGATAAATCAACAAAAATTGATGCAACAAGGAGAATGGAATAACTCAACTTTAAACGAGAAGACTATCTAGATAATTAATGTGTACTTATTTTCATTGGCATAAATATACTTTTGCAACAACTTAAATTTGACAAGAAGTTCAATGATTTTCTGTTGCACAAACTACAACTTGGTGTTAAAGCTGTGAAAAGTCTCAAACTGTTCTGAGAGTACAAGAGCAAATATGACCCTTTTTCAAATTAAAATTAGACAAATCTATATCTATCTATGTATCTATACTACTTTAAAAGTATGAATTACCTATCTTAAATGTTAACTTATTATAATACCCCCGACTTAAATCATCAAATTTAGTATATCTTCTATATTTTATATTATATTATATTTATTTATTTATACTATATAATATTATATTAAAAGCATACACCTTTCCACATTGATTGGGTCATGACTTTTCCAAAGAGTTATGACTTTTCCGATGAGTTGTGACCTTTTTAAAGGTTTGTGACTTTTTCGAAGGGTTGTGACTTTTCCAAAGAGTTATGACTTTTTTGATGAGTTGTGACATTTTCGAAGGGTTGTGACTTTTTTCATAAGACACAATAAAACATTTTTTCATACTAACCTTTGTTGGCTATAAAAAGAGGGATATCCTCACATTTTTAAACTACAATTTTTTAAAGTTTTCTATTGTTCTCCTTCTTCTTAAAACACTCAATTTAGTATATCTTATATATTTTATATTGTATTATATTTATTTATTTATTTATATTATTTTATTTTAAAAGCACACACCATTTCGCATTGAATGGTTACGACTTTTTCAAAGAGTTGTGACTTTTCCGATGAGTTGTAACCTTTTTGAAGGGTTGTGACTTTTATGATAAAACACAATAAGCACGTGTACATACTACCTGTTGTTAACTATAAATGGAGGGGTTTCCTCACATTTCTAAACTACAATTTTTTAAGTTTTCTATTCTATTTGCAAATATTGAGGATCTCAAAATTCAATGGAATTTGAACACCCCATAACTTGAATGTTAAACTAATATAATACTCCAACTAAAAACATCCAATATATTTATATCAATATTTATTTATTTATTTATATTAATCTATTTATATTATATTACAAGCAGGAACTCCAACAACATAATCATAACTAAGTAATGCACTATAGGGGAGAGAGGAGAAAGTATATTTAAGAAGTGTAACTAAGAGATTTTAAGAGTAACCTTTTTAGTTTTACATATCACAATTGATTTTAAAATGAGAAAAAAGTCAAAAAAAAAAGAAGGAAAAAGATACATCTAATTAGAGACCATAGAGAGGTGTCACATCACCTTATCTATATCTAGCTTTATATTATAAATAGTTATAGGTATTTTTCGGATATTGATATGACAATTTCAATAGTAATCATAAGAAAGTTTACATCCACTATTCATAGGAACTTATACTTTATTATTCCATATATAATTGTTTACTTAAATTTTTTATTTAATAATATTGACATTATTTTTTAAAATAGCGTAGTACATGGTTTGATATTCTCTCAAAACTAGTACTATTATAAAATTGAAAAAGAACCAAAAATGACCTTTATCTATTCGAAACATCTCACATTCACTCTCTATTTGTTTTTTGGTATCAAAAATACCCTTGCCTTCTATTTTTTGCACCACAAATGCCTCCAAACTACCAAATGTCCACCTGAGCCCTTTAGATTGTTGACATGACAGTCTAGTGTGGCTGTAAATTTTAGATCGTGGGTCACCCATGTGGATCGATCTAATCCAATCCGACCCGATCCAACACGTTTTCTAAAAAGAGGATTAGATAAAGTTTACCTCTATTTTGAAAAGAAGAGGGAACAGTTACAAGATAACTGCTCAAACTTCTCCTTTTAAAAATAGAGGTAATCCTCAGATGAAAGAAATGTGAAGGAGAAAAAAAAAAGACAAAGAAGAGGGGAAAAGATAGAAGAGAAAATAGATCACAAATTGATCTTTCTTTCCTAAGATTATCATCAACACACAAAAACCGTCTAGTTTGTGAAATATAACATTTGTTTCCTAGTGATTTAAAGAAGAGATTTTCTTCGGATTAGTGAATTTCATTCTGCAACAATAATCAAAGGTACACAAAATTTATACCGAACATTGTTTAATTCTTACATATGTATCAGAGTCGAGGTTGATTGCCCCATATTTGCATAATATTCAAAGAGTTTTCGATCTTTCTTATTTTAAAAAATGATCTGTTTTTCTTTCTCGCTTGTAGAGTAGAAAAAATATGATAATGACAAATCTAAGATTTCTCTTCGATTTCCTTTGAAGTAGTGAAAATCTCTCTCTCTCTCTCTCTCTCTCTCTCTCTCTCTCTCTCTCTCTCTCTCTATATATATATATATATATATATATATATATATCTTTGCCTCTTATTTGTCTTGTTTTTTCATGATTTATTTGGAGAAGATGTATAACTTCATAAGAGTGTATTCTGTGAAGGAGTAAATGACAAAGGGGTGTATCTTTTTATTAATGTATATCGTGTTTTTTTTAAATCAGATATTTTTTTGGAAAAAATGTGATATGACTACTAAAAAGTTCTCTTTTATTGAAGTCTTGTATCATTTTATATTTACTTTTTGGGCAATGTTATTTGGCACGACAAGAAATTGTCTCATTTTTTCATGATTTATTTGGAGAAGATGTATAACTTCATAAGAGTGTATTCTGTGAAGGAGTAAATGAAAAAGGGGTGTATCTTTTTATTAATGTATATCGTGTTTTTTTTAAATCAGATATTTTTTTGGAAAAAATGTGATATGACTACTAAAAAGTTCTCTTTTATTGAAGTCTTGTATCATTTTATATTTACTTTTTGGGTAATGTTATTTGGCACGACAGGAAATTGGCACGAATGTCACTTTTTGGGGTAAAGTCGTAATTACAGGGGGCTGGGAAGGGTGTGGTTGTAAATTCAATATATTTTTTACCCAAAATACCCTCTAAAGTAAAACTACTTTGAAAAGTCTTAAACCACTAGATGATTTCAAGAAATTACACTGCCCAAGAAAGCATTTATTATTCTTATTTATATCTACTTCAATACGAGATTAACTCTCTTTCTTTCAATTTTTTGATCTTTTATTGTTGTTTATTCTTCTATTCTTCTTCCTTTTCAATATCTCACTATTTTTGTTCATAAATTTCAGCTCATGAGCAAGTATGTTTATGCTATTTTAAAGGGAAAAAAGGTGTATTCATTAAATTTTATAAACATCCTTTAAATTAATATTTATTGATTTATTGATTAATTAATACCTCTACAAAATAATAATATTTTACAATTTCAATAATTATATTCCACGTTGAGGATAACACTACTAGTTTTCATGAAATTCAAAACATATAATGAATCAATTATTTTTTAGTTAAATTAATTTTTTTATAATATTTTCTTAAGAGTATTAATTGTAGGGATAAAATGAGAAAAAAATTAACTAATTTTATCTTAATTTAATAAACAAACAAGTAATATATATATATATATATATATATATATATATATATATATATGTATGTATATTTCATGTGGTACTATATTCATGTTTTAATCTTGAAGAATAAGATTCTTCAATGTGAAATGAATATCGATAACGATAAGGGTTCGAAGAATTATGAATTGATGAATTGATTTATTGAATTCATATTTTTTTGATAATGGAAGTTGTAAAAATGATGCTTGTATTGTATTACTTTCTCCTTTATTTATTTATTTATTTATTGTACGTTTTCTTGATATCTTTTTATCTTGATTTTTACATTATTCATGTAATTGTTATTGCTAAGAGCATGTATAAGGTAGTTAAATTTATGCTCAAGTTATTTGACACTGTTTTTCGTCAAGAATTTCTTTGTGGCCTTCTTCTAATTATAAAATGACAAATATAACTTTTAATATTTTAAGTTTTTCTAATTTAATATATTTATAAATAGTAACTACTTATAACTCATATCCTTTAATTTTAGTATTAATAACTTCATAACTTATGAGTATAATTTAGATTACTTTCTGTAATGATCCAAAAGGTCATTTTTGATAATTTTTGTAAAATGACCATTTAACCCCTCCCGAGAGTTGCCCCGAGTCATGTTTGCTCAGTATATGAAGTTGGTTTTGTGAAATTTCTTGTTAAGTTAAGGTTTTTGAAAAGTTTTGAGTTTTAAAAGCTTGAGCTGTCAAAAAGTGGTATTTGAGGTCATTCAGAGTTTCAGAGCTCACAATGGAGTTCCGTCGATTTCATCAGCTCCAAAATGTGGAATTTGGTCTAGGAGAGTTGGCGGAATCATATTTGGGGCTATATCGGGGATTTGAGGCCTTGAGTTGGAAACTAGTGAATTTTTGGCCATAGAGTTGACTTTGGTCAACATTTGGAGATTGGATGCACGGATTGAATTCCAACAACTCCGTTGGATTTGGAGGATGATTTTAGGCCTAGGAGTGGGCTTGGTGGAATTTTTAGAGGTCCCGAGCTTGATTTGAGTTTTTGAGGCTTAAGTTAGTTTAGTTGCGCTTTATCGGGTTCCGGGTCAAGGAGACATCGAATTCGAATTTCGACGATTCCATTGAGTCCGAAACGTCGAATTTAGTAGGGTAACATATATGGTTTGTGTGCACGGGGTCCCGAACGAATCCCGAGGGTTCATTCGGAGACTTAGTGCATTGCTGATTTTGCTGATGTATGGTGCTTGAGAATTAGTCTCTGTGTTCACGGAGGGTACTTGGGCGCGTTCGCGGAGCTTGTGTTGATTTGGCCTCCATGTTCGCGAAGGGTAATGGTCCGCGTTCGCGGAGGGTAAAATTTGCCTGGACAGTGTAAATTCGGAAAAACACTCATTTTCACCATTTTCAAACTTTTGGATCTCGGGAAGGCGATTTGAAAAGAGAATTTTCATGGGAATCGATTGGATATGTGATTTTAACCCTTAATCTTCAATAAACATTGATTATAATTCGATTTTAACTTGAATTTGAGGTTTTTAAAAGAGGAAATTTGGGGATTTTCAAGAATTTCAAAGTTTTGATAAAATGGTGATTGTGGTCTGATTTGAGCTTCGTTTTTTAATTGGTTTTCACCAATGGATTCCAAATGCTTTGAGGATCATTTCCATGTAAAAATTTCTGAATTTAAACCCCATTTTCGAAATTAGATTTTTGAGTTGTTTTGACCTTTTTTCTAGAATTTTGTGTTCTTGGTGTCGATAGTTTCGGAATTCGATTGTGAATTATAATTTGAATAGATTGTGGTGCTTTGGATTACTTTTGGAAGGAGAAAGCTCAGGTTATTGATTGATTGCGATTTTGGCAAAGGCAAGTGAACTTCTAAAACTCCGTAAATCTTGTAGAATCTCGAATCTCCTTTCTTGTATGTGTTGGGGAGTAATGGGAATGAGGTGTCGGGTTGAATTCTTGCATGAACTTATCCTAAATAATCGACGAGATTAATAAAAGGCAATGTGTGCTAATGTTGTGAATTAATTGTGTTATGCCTTGATCTCGATTTTGATGTGTAGTTGTGAAATTCCTTGAGGGCTTGTTATGATCGTAAATTTCTTGAATTAGTTATTTCCTCATCATTTGTGCGAATATGTCGATTGCATTTTATTCTTGAACACTGTGATGAGATGATTGATTGTGATGCCGAGGTTTCTGCCGGCGAGAGTGTGATGCCGAGGTTTCTGCCGGTGATATTGTGATGCCGAGGTTTCTGCCGGTGATATTGTGATGCCGAGATTTCTGTCGGCGATATTGTGATGCCGAGGTTTCTGTCGGCGATATTGTGATGCCGAGGTTTCTACCGGTGAGAGTGTGATACTGAGGTTTCTGCCAGCGATTGTGATGCATGCATAACCAGTGCATCTGCATTCATGTATATTATTTTGTGTTGAACATGATTCTTGTGATTACTTGCGAATTTATGTTTCTGAACTATGATTATGGAGACTGTTGGACTATGTATTGGAATCTGTTAGGTTAGACTGATTTGATGTGCATGTTGTAGTTATGGAGGTTCGGTTGGGTTGAAGGAAGTTCGTGTATTTTATTAGATTTGTCTTGTCTTGGTAGTTGACTTTCTGAGTACCGTGTTGTTTGCTACTCATCCTTGCTTCTACACCTATGTAGGTTTCGAGCTCAGATTGTGAGCATCTCTTTTCTTTACCATCTGAGGCTTTCTAGGAAAATGAGAGAGGTAGCTATCATCCGCCGGCGAACTCTCTCTTACTCCTGTTTTTATGCTTTGTTCTACTTGAGAAGCAAAGACATATTTGAGACTTGTATTTTCCTTTGAATTAAATCATTAGAGGCTTGTACATGTGACAACCAGTCTTGGAGGATTATTTAAGTTTAAAAGTCTTCCGCTTATAATGTTCTTCTTTAAATTTCCTATTTTCGCTTTATTTTCTGCTTTGTTGGTTTTAGGCTGACTTGTCGTGGTGGGATACGACAAGTGCCATCACACCCGGGTTTTAGGTCGTGACAAATGGTATCAGAGTCCCAGGTTCATAGGTCTCACGTGTACAAGTCAAGTCTAAGTAGAGTCTCGAGGATCAGTGCGGAGACGTCTGTACTTATCTTCGAGAGGCTATGAAGACTGTTAGGAAACTTCCTTTATTTCATTCTTTCTTATCGTGTGTGGTTACTATCGCTAGTGATGAGTGTCACGTGTTATTTTGGCAGATGCCGAGAACTAGAGCTTCTATTTCGGGCGATGGAGGGGAGGCAGTCCCCGAGGCAGTTGTTGAAGCCCCAGCCAGAGGTAGGGGTAGGGCCGAGCTAGAGGCCGTGCTCGTGGAGTGGCACGTGGTGGAGGCCGTACCCGAGGAGCGGCACCAGCTAGAGGCCGTGGTAGAGAGGCTTCCCCAGAGCCACAGGTTGCGGTTGGTGATGACTAGGTTCCTCTAGGGTTCACAGCATCATTGCTTCAGGAGACCTTATTGAGGATGTTGGGTGTTTGGGAGGCTTTACTCAGGGTGTTGAGGGCACGCCACAAGGTTCACAGACTAGAGCAGGGGCGCAGACCCCAGAGCAGCATCAGGGTCCGGCTGTTCAGGATCAAGTGGGTCAGCCACCATTAGTTCCCGCGCCAGCTGTCGGTGCACAGGTTGCTCTAGATGTGGTTCTGACAGTGGAGGACCATCAGTACTATGAGAGGTTCCAAAGGATGAAACCACCCCAGTTTCAAGGTGGTAAGAGCGAGGATGCTCATGAGTTTCTGACCTTGTGCCATGAGATACTTGAGGTTGTGAGGATGGTGGATGCGAGGGGCATTCATTTTGTTGCTCTCCAGCTCCGTGGGCCAGCCAGGGAGTGGTGGAGGTCTTGTGTAGGGTCCATGCCAGTGGGATCTCCTTTGGTTGAGTGGGATGCTTTCGGTTGAGGCGGAGAGGGTCCGTAGATTTGTGAGGGAGTTGACTTTCTCCATCGGATCATATGTGCTCATATCAGCCCGTGATGGTGCTTCTTTCCAGTCTATTGTGAGCATCGCCAGGGAGGCAGAGTTGTTGGTTCGAGAGGAGTTGGGGACCCCAAGAGGGCCCGTTCTAGTGGTCAGTTTTCTGGTGCCTCCTCTGGAGGAAGAGGTTCTCAGAGGGGCGGTAGCTCATTTTAGCATCAGAGTCCTGTTCATGCTTCCATGCCAGCGGCTGAGAGTGGACAGGTGTCCCATGGGTCTCAAAGTTCTGGCCAAGGTGGCCGTGGTACTTCATCTGGTTCGTCACAGCAGCTCACCGTTTCAGAGTCTTGTTTTGGTTGTGGGGATTCATGTCATATAATTCGCCAGTGTCCATTTCAGACTCATACAGGGTCCTATCTTACTTACTCAGCAGCTCCAGAGAGAGATTCAGCGCCTCCGGCTAGGGGTCGAGGCAGGAGTCAGACAGCAGGTAGATACGGCACAGCATCGGGTAGCGGTGTTGTGGCCCAACGTGGAGGTAGAGGTATGGCTCAGACAGGAGGTGGTAGAGGAGCCCGGTGTTATGCTGTTCCGGGAAGACCTGAGGTTGAGTCTTCTAATGCAGTCATCACATGTATCTTCCCAGTCTGCCATCGATCTGTGTCTGTATTATTCAATCTAGGGTCTACTTTCTCCTATGTGGCTACCTATTTTGCATCTGAGTTTGATTTTGTATGTGATCGTATGCATGTGCCTGTTCATGTTTTACACCCGTGGGGTGAGCCCTTAATAGTGGATCGAGTGTATCGATCCTATCTTGTTTCTTTGGCTGGGTACGACACTTGGGTAGACATGATTATTCTGGGAATGGTAGATTTCGATGTGATATTAGGTATGGATTGGCTTTCTCCCTATCATGTGATCCTTGATTGTCATGCTAAGACTGTCACCTTAGCGATGTCTGGTGTTCCGAGGGTAGAGTGGAAGGGTACTAGTGATTCTTACCCTAGTAAGGTTATCTCCTACATTCGAGCCCAGAGGTTGATTAATAGAGGGTGTTTGTCCTATTTGGCTTTTATTCGGGATACTAGTGTTGAGTCGCCTTCCATGGAGTCCATTCCCGTGGTTCAGGAGTTTGCTGATGTGTTCCCTACTGATCTTCCTGGTGTCCCTTCGGATAGGGACATTGATTTTTCTATTGACTTGGAGCCTAAGCCCATCTCTATTGCCCCGTATCGTATGGCTCCGGCTGAGTTGAAAGATCAGTTGCAAGACTTGTTGAGCAAAGAGTCTATTCGCCCTAGTGTGTCACCTTGGGGAGCACCGGTTCTTTTTGTTAAGAAGAAAGATGGCTCTATGAGGATGTGTATTGATTATAGGCAGTTGAACAAAGTGATTGTTAAGAACAAGTATCCTCTTCCTCGCATTGATGATTTGTTTGATCAGCTTCAAGGTGCGGCATTGTTCTCTAAGATTGATTTGAGGTCCGGTTATCACCAGTTGAAGGTTAGACCATCGGATATTCCTAAGACAGCTTTCCGAACTCGTTATGGCCACTGTGAGTTCTTGGTGATGTCTTTTGGGCTGACTAACGCCCCTGCGACGTTTATAGAGTTGATGAACGAAGTATTATGTCCGTACTTGGATTCCTTCGTGATCGTGTTCATCAATGAAATTTTGATATATTCCAGGACCGAGGAGGATCATATCTGTCACTTAAAGTTGGTGCTTCAGAGATTGAGAGAGCAGAAGTTGTATGCCAAGTTCTCAAAGTGTGAGTTTTGTCTTGATTCTGTGGCATTCTTGGGACATGTGGTGTCCAAGGAGGGTATTAGGGTTGATCTGGCCAAGATTGAGGCAGTTAAGGGCTGGACGAGACCTACTTCTCCTACCGTAATTCAGAGTTTTATGGGGTTGGTAGGCTACTACAGACGGTTTGTGCAGAGCTTCTCTACTATTGCAGTGCCGTTGACTAGATTGACTCAAAAGACTGGATTTTCATTGGTCCGATGAGTGTGAGGCGAGCTTTCAAAAGCTCAAGACTTTGTTGACTTCTGCTCCTGTGTTGACTTTGCCCGAGAAGGGTGTGGGTTTTACCGTATATTGTGACGCCTCCGGAGTTGGTTTGGGAGGTGTATTGATGCAAAAATGGAATGTTGTAGCCTATGCTTCTAGATAGTTGAAGGTTCATGAGAAGAACTATCCTGCCTATGACTTAGAGCTTGCAGCAGTGGTATTTGTACTTAAGTTGTGGAGGCACTACTTGTATGGGGTTGATTGTGAGGTTTTCACCGATCATCGGAGTCTTCAGTACATTTTCAGTCAGAGGGATCTGAACTTGAAGCAGAAGTGGTGGCCGATGCTTTGAGTAGGAAGGCTCCTAGTATGGGGAGTCTCACCGCGATCCGTGTTGATATGAGGCCCTTGGCTAGAGATGTTTAGAGGTTAGCCAACAGCTTTGTTAGGCTGCATGTTTCTGAGGAGAGCGGTGGGTTGATTGCATTCATTGAGGCCCGTTCTTCCTTAGTTGAGAAAATTCGAGAGCGCCAGTTTGAGGATGAGAAGTTGTGTCTCATTCGAGACAAGGTGACGAACGGCGAAGCCAAGGAGGCTGTACTTGATTCTGATGGAGTTTTGAGGATCGAAGGTCGGATTTGTGTGCCCAAGGTGGGCGAGCTTATTAGACTGATTCTAGAGGAGGCCCATTGTTCTAGATATTCTATCAATCCAGAAACAACGAAGATGTATCATGATCTGAGTCAGCATTATTGGTGGTGTGGTACGAAGAGGGATATTGTAGACTTTGTATCTAGATTTTTGACTTGTCAACAGGTCAAGTGTGAGCACCAGTGGCCTGGAAGTCTGTCTCAGAGGATGCCCATCCCTACTTGGAAATGGGAGCTAATTACTATGGACTTTGTTAGGGGTCTACCTACCACTGTGGGTGGTTATGATTCTATTTGGGTGGTCGTTGATAGGCTGACCAAGTCCGCTCATTTCATTCCAGTTCGGGTGAAGTACACAGCGGAGAAGTTAGCCCAGCTTTACATCAGCCAGATTGTTAGACTTCATGGGGTGCCGATATCTATAGTCTCGGATTGAGGTTCTTTGTTCACTTCGCATTTCTAGAGGGCTTTACAGCATGGTTTGGGTACTCGGTTAGATATGAGCAAAGCCTTTCACCCTCAGACTGCAGATGGTTAGTCCGAGTGGACGATTCAGGTGCTTGAGGATATGCTTTGTACTTGTGTGATTGATTTTGGTGCTAGGTGGGATCAACATTTGCCCCTAGCGGAGTTTGCCTACAACAACAGCTATCATTCCAGCATTCAGATGGCTCCTTTTGAGGCGTTGTATGGCAAACGGTTAGACCACCAATTGGAGGGTTTGACTCGGCGGAGATGGATTCCTTAGACACTGACTTGCTTAGAGATGCCATGGATCATGTTCGTTTGATTCAGAGTAGGTTGTTGACTACTCAGAGTTGGCAGAAGAGTTATGCCGATCGGAGAGTCCAAGATCTGGTATTCATGGAGGGAGATCATGTTTGGCTCCAAGTGTCACCCATGAAGGGTGTTATGCGGTTCGAAAAAAAGGGCAAGCTTAGCCCTAGATTCGTTGGTCCTTTTGAGATTTTGGACCAAGTGGGAGAGGTGGCCTATAAATTGGCCTTGCTACCTAGCTCGTCAGCTGTGCATCCTGTGTTTCATATTTTTATGCTTCGTAAATACATCCCGGATGAGTCTCATGTGATTACACGCGATTCGGTGGAGTTGAGTCCAGATTTGACTTATGAGGAGGAGACTACAACCATTCTAGATAAGCACGTCCGTAAGCTTAGGACCAAAGAGATTGCTTCAGTGAAGGTGTAGTGGGGTCACTGTTCAGTTGGAGAGGCTACTTGGGAGTTCGAGTCCGACATGCGTGCTAGATATCCTCAGCTTTTCGAGGCTCCATGTACTTTCTTTTACTTTATGTACGAGGATGAATATGGTTTTTAGTAGTGGATAATGTAATGACACAAAAGGCCATTTTTTGTAATTTTTACAAAATGACCATTTTACCCCTCCCAAGAGTTGCCCCGAGTCATGTTTGATCAGTATCCGAAGTTGGTTTTGTGAAGTGTCTTGTTAAGTTAAAGTTTTTGGAAAGTTTTGAGTTTTAAAAGCTCAAGTTGTCAAAAAGTGGTATTTGAAGTCCTTCGAAGTTTCAGAGCTCGGAATGGAATTTCGTCGATTCCATCAGCTCCAGAATGTGGAATTTGGTCTAGAATAGTTGATGGAATCAGATTTGGGGCTATATCGGGGATTTGAGACCTTGAGTTGGAAACTAGTGAATTTTTGGCCATAGAGTTGACTTTGGTCAACATTTGGAGATCGGATGCACGGATTGAATTCCAACAACTCCGTTGGATTTGGAGGATGATTTTAGGCCTAGGAGTGGGCTTGGTGGAATTTTTAGAGGTCCCGAGCTTGATTTGAGTTTTTGAGGCTTAAGTTAGTTTAGTTGCGCTTTATCGGGTTTCAGGTCAAGGAGACCTCGAATTCAAATTCCGACGGTTCTATTGAGTGGAACGTCAAATTTAGTAGGATAGCATGTATGGTTTGTGTGCATGGGGTCCCGAACGAATCCCGAGGGTTCATTCGGAGACTTAGTGTATTGCTGATTTTGCTGATGTCTGGTGCCTGAGAATTGGCCTCCGCGTTCGCAAAGGGTAAAATTTGCTTGAACAGTGTAAATTCGGGAAAACACCCATTTTCACCATTTTAAAACTTTTGGAGCTCAGGAAGGCGATTTGAAAAGAGAATTTTCGTGGAAATCGATTGGGTAAGTGATTTTAACCCTTAATCTTCAACACCCAATGATTATAACTCGATCTTTTTTTATTTGAAAGGGGAATGGATGTCTTATTGAGAGTGATTACGGAAGAACCTTTTCATAGAGGAGAGCGATAGGCCGGTTTGAAGAGCAAGCTTGAAAATAAATGGAGAGGTCATTCATTCATAGCAGAAAAAGCACTCACTCACTCGTATCTGAAAAGGCAGGCGGGGGGCTCTCTATCCTGAAGATAATATTTTTTTTCATTCTTTAACTTGAATTTGAGGTTTTAAAAAGAGGAAATTTGGGGATTTTCAAGAATTTCAAAGTTTTGATAAAATGGTGATTGTGGTCTGATTTGAGCTTTGTTTTTTAATTGGTTTTCACCAATGGATTCCTATTGAGGATCATTTTCATGTAAAAATTTCTGGATTTAAACCCCCTTTTCGAAATCGGATTTTTGAGTCGTTTTGACCCTTTTTCCCGAATTTTGTGTTCTTGGTGTCGATAGTTTCGGAATTTGATTGCGAACCATAATTTGAATAGATTGTGGTGCTCTGGATTACTTTCGGAAGGGGAAAGCTCTGGTTATTGATTGATCGCGATTTTGGCTAAGGCAAGTGAACTTCTAAAACTCCGTAAATCTTGTAGAATCCCGAATCTCCGTTCTTGTATGTGTTGGGGAGTAATGGGAATGAAGTGTCGGGTTGAATTCTTGCATGAACTTATCCTAAATGATCGACGGGGTTAATAAAAGGCAATGTGTACTAATGTTGTGAATTAATTGTGTTGTGCCTTGATCTCGATTTTGATGTGTAGTTGTGAAATGCCTTGAGGGCTTGTTATGATCGTGAATTTCTTGAATTGGTTATTTCCTCATCATTTGTGTGAATATGTCGATTGCATTTTATTCTTGAACACTGTAATGAGATGATTGATTGTGATGCCGAGGTTTCTGCCGGCGAGAGTGTGATGCCGAGGTTTCTGCCGGCGATATTGTAATGCCGAGGTTTCTGCCGGCGATATTGTGATGCCAAGGTTTCTGCCGGCGATATTGTGATGCCGAGGTTTCTACCAGCGATATTGTGATGCCGAGGTTTCTGCCGGCGAGAGTGTGATGCCGAGGTTTCTGCCGACGATTGTGATGCATGCATGACCATTGCATGTGCATCTGCATTCATGTATATTATTTTGTGTTGAACATGATTCTTGTGATTGACTTTGTGATTACTTGCGAGTTGTGACTTATGTTTCTGAACTGTGATTATGGAGACTGTTGGACTGTGTATTAGAATTTGTTAGGTTGGGCTGATTTGTTGTGCAGGTTGTAGTTATGAAGGTTCGGTTGGGTTGAAGGGAGTTCGCATATTTTATTAGATTTGCCTTGTCTTGTTAGTTAACTTGCTGAGTACCGTGTTGTTTGGTACTCACCCTTGCTTCTACACCTGTGTAGGTTCTGAGCCCGAATTGTGAACATCTCTTTTCTTTACCATCTAAGGCTTTCCAAGAAAACGAGAGAGGTAGCTATCATCCGCCGGCGAACTCTCTCTTACTCCTGTTTTTATGCTTTGTTCTACTTGAGAAGCAAAGACATATTTGAAACTTGTATTTTCCTTTGAATTTTGTCATTAGTGGCTTGTACATGTGACAACCAGTCTTGGGGGATTGTTTAAGTTTGAAAGTCTTCCGCTTAAAATGTTCTTCTTTAAATTGCTTATTTCCGCTTTATTTTGTGCTTTGTTGGTTTTAGGCTGACTTGTCCTGGTGGGATAGGACAAGTGTCATCACACCCGAGTTTTGGGTCTTGACACTTTCCCTTTTTTAATGTAATTATTTTTTCATTTGGCATGACGGGAATATATATACTATAAATACCATACATAAAATAGTACCATATTAATAATTGTTTATATTTTTTTTGTGTTTTATAGTGTTAATAGGAAACTTGTCCGCGCTTAGCACGGTATAACAATAATTTAAAATAAACTTTTTATAAGTTATCTATTCATGAAATATAACTTGCAATACTTCAAGTTCATATGATCTCTTTTTTTCTTTTTGCCGAAACCCTTAAATTCATAAGTTATAATAGTCTAGTGATAATCAAGAATAAGAACGAAATTAAT
This sequence comes from Solanum appendiculatum, assembly GCA_018342035.1. Lineage (NCBI taxonomy): Eukaryota > Viridiplantae > Streptophyta > Magnoliopsida > Solanales > Solanaceae > Solanum > Solanum appendiculatum. Next base: position 84,529 of record JAGDQO010001650.1, read on the forward strand.
ATTTTTAATATATGATGTTAGTAAAATAGAAAATTAATGAATCACAAATAATTTAACAATCTAAAAGTGATTACTTTTAAATCTGTAATACAATATGAATAAAGCTTGAATTTTGTAGGTCATCAACTTTTATTGAAAAATAAAACTAAAGGTATAATAATGCTATGAATGACCCAGCATTGACTAATAACGACATTGATATTAATTTGCTCAGATCAAACAAATGACTTACCAACATCGAATTAATTGATTTTTTGTTTCATATATTTTTTTTCTGACATTCATTTAATCTAATTGCAAGGTCACTTTTTTTAATCTAATATTATACATATCACCAACTGTAAATAAAGTTTTCATTTCAAAAATTTAATATGCTAATAAATCAAGAATTTTTTTTAAAAAAAAAACATGTGTTGTATAAATAGAAAAAAACTTGCACAATAATATAATATTCATAAAAAAAGGACGATCCAACAAAATCAAAAAATAATAGTTAATTAGCGAAAATAGAAAACTTAATAGCAAATAACCTAAAAGACCATACTGATAAGAGGTACTATTTATGTATATAAGAGGTTGATAGAACTCACCATTTATATATGTGAAAGAAGTTGAAAATGAATATTATGACAAAAGTGAAGGATTTTCAGGCTATGTATAGTGCAATATAACCATCAGTATAAGAAAGAAGAAGATGTGTATCAATGAAAATGTGAGAATTAAAATCCGCAATTTCAAAATAAATTTTTTTAGACTCTACTCTAATGAAAATAAAACAAATAATTAAAAATTGAAACATTTCCTGCATACTTTATTTCTCTTAAATGTTTTTTTCTCTTTTTAATTGAGCAATGAATGCAAATAATTATCATAATTTTTTTGATGAATTAACTTCATTTTTAAACAATTAGTTTAAGAAAAATAAAAGTGAAAATGTCAAAAAAAAAAAATTGATACAAATTAATAAATATGTAGACTAAGAAGGATGTCACATCACCTCTTATATTTTTAGCTTTATTATAACATATAGATATCGATCTTCAGTAGAAGAAATTATCTAAGAATTCAAAAAAAAAGACAAATCAAAATCTATTTATATATTAAAAAATGCAATTTTATAAAGTTATGACAATTAATTTTTGAAATAAAAAAAAAGTAAAAAAAACAAAGATAGGAAAAGAAATGATTTAAGGAAATGATATAAATAACATCAGTGATGAATTTAAGGAAAGAAATTTTAAAATTTAATTGCATCAATGATGAAATGATTTAAATATGGTCCTATGTGATATTATATAAGGTTTTACGGTAAAATTTTCAGTCTTTTAAGAATTTGGAAAAATACAAAAAAAATAGAAAAATAAATAAATAAACTTCCACATAATTTTTAACAACTATTTAAAGAAAATATAAGAGAAAATGTCAAAAGAAAATTGATAAAAATAAATAAATATCTGTAATAAGAAGGTTGTCATCCTTTTATAATTTTAATTTTATTATTACGTATAGATATGAATTCTTTAGCAGAAGAAGTGATCTAAATTTTTAAAAAAATCATAAAAATATACAGGTGATTCTTACCAAGTTATAATAACTAATTTCTTCTAATAAATAAATAAAAAAAAGAGTAAAAGTGCTTTAAGGAAATGATATAAATGAAAGTAATAGTCAAATTAAGGCAATGAAGAAAAAAAATAGTATGATGAAAAATAAATAAATAAACTTCCACATAGTTTTTAACAACTATTTAAAGAAAATATAAGAGAAAATGTCAAAAGAAAATTGATAAAAATAAATAAATATCTGTAATAAGAAGGTTGTCATCCTTTTCTAATTTTAATTTTATTATTACGTATAGATATGAATTCTTTAGCAGAAGAAGTGATCTAAAATTTTTTTAAAAATCATAAAAATATATAGGTGATTCTTACCAAGTTATAATAACTAATTTCTTCTAATAAATAAATTAAAAAAGAGTAAAAGTGCTTTAAGGAAATGATATAAATGAAAGTAATAGTCAAATTAAGGCAATGAAGAAAAAAAATAGTATGATGAAAAATAAATAAATAAACTTCCACATAATTTTTAACAATTATTTAAAGAAAATATAAGAGAAAATGTCAAAAGAAAATTGATAAAAATAAATAAATATCTGTAATAAGAAGGTTGTCATCCTTTTCTAATTTTAATTTTATTATTACGTATAGATATGAATTCTTTAGCTGAAGCAGTGATCTAAATTTTTAAAAAAATCATAAAAATATATAGGTGATTCTTACCAAGTTATAATAACTAATTTCTTCTAATAAATAAATAAAAAAAGAGTAAAAGTGCTTTAAGGAAATGATATAAATGAAAGTAATAGTCAAATTAAGGCAATGAAGAAAAAAAATAGTATGATGAAAAATAAATAAATAAACTTCCACAAAATTTTTAACAATTATTTAAAGAAAATATAAGAGAAAATGTCAAAAGAAAATTGATAAAAATAAATAAATATCTGTAATAAGAAGGTTGTCATCCTTTTCTAATTTTAATTTTATTATTACGTATAGATATGAATTCTTTAACAGAAGAAGTGATCTAAATTTTTTTAAAAAAATTGTAAAAAAATATATGTGATTCTTACCAAGTTATAATAACTAATTTCTTCTAATAAATAAATTTAAAAAGTAAAAAAAAATAATTAAAAAGATTAAAAGTGCTTTAAGGAAATGATATAAATGAAAGTAATAATCAAATTAAGGCAATGAAGAAAAAAATAGTATGATTGATGATAAATGGAATTAAATATAGTCACTTTGATATTCAATAAAATTTGAAAGTGAAATTTTCAGTCTTTTAAAATTAAAAAAATATAAAATTAAAAAACGAAAAAAACTATAAAATAAATAAATGTTAGGCTTTAATATATATATATATATTAAAGAAAATAAAACAAACTTCAATTAAAGTTATATAAAAGAAAATAAAACAAACTTTAATTAAAGATAAATAAGAAAAAAAACGTTTTTAAGAAGAAAAAAAACAAACAAAAAAACGGAAATTAGAAATAAATGAAAAATTAAATTCTATTTATGTATAAAAATGCAATTCTTATAAAGTTATAACAATTAATTTTAAAGTAAATAAAAAATACAAAGAACAAAGAAAGGAAAGAATTGATTTAAGGAAATGATATAAATTACATTAATGATGAGATTAAGGAAAGAAAATTTTAAAAATTAATAGCATCAATGATGAAAGGATTTAAATATGGTCATATTTGATATTCTGCAAAATTTTAAGGTAAAATTTTCATTATTTTAAAAAATAGGAAAAATACAAAACAAAAATTAGAAAAATAAATAAATAAACTTCTAGACACAATTTTTAACAATTATTTTAAGAAAATATAAGAGAAAATGTCAAAAAAATAAATAAGTATATGAAATAAGAATGTTGTCATCCTTTTCTAATTTTTCATTATTATTACGTATCGATATGAATCTTTAGCATAAGAAATGATCTGAAATTCAAATAAAATAAATCAAATTTCGTAAAAAATATATATGCAATTCTTACCAAGTTATAATAACTAATTTCTTGTAATAAATAAATAAATAAGTAAAAAAAACAAAAATGTAAAAGAAGTAATTTAAAGAAATGATATAAATGAGAGTAATGAGATCAAATTATGGTGAAGAAGTTAAAATAAATTAGTATGATTAATGATGAATGAAATTAAATATGGTCACCTTTGATACAATAAAATTTGAAAGTGAAATTTTCAGTCTTTAAAAATTAGAAAAAATATATAATTTAAAAACAAAAAAAACTACAAAAATATAAACAAACTTCAATTAAAAATATATAAAAGATTATAAAATAAACTTTAATTAAAGATAGATACGGAAAAATAAATTGGTAAAACGTTTTTTAAGGAGAAAAAAACGGAATTATAACATAGATAGATTTCTCCTTATTCTCCTCCTAATTTTATATGAATTCCATAAATAAATTGAATCTTTCTCTAAAAAAAATTGCTTGCTCTTGGACCACTTATTATTCCTTCTATTAGTTTCTCAATCAAGAAGAATATATTTTCATGTAGAAGAAATTATAGTGTATAGTGCAACATCCTTTCAAAAAATCTTTTATTTTAAAGAAATTTGATTATTACATGACTTTTCTTCTTACAAGAGTATCTTCAGAAGGATCATGAGATACCGTCTCTTTCTCTTTTCATGAAGAAATACTATTTCATCATCAGAAGAAGAAGAGACAAAGTAAAGGAGACACGATGTTTTTGTTCATTCTAAGATCTCTTCTCCTCATCTCTAAATTAACTTTCAGTGTGTTGTGTCATTTATGTTGTTCTTTTTCCGTTGCTTGTTATCTTTCTCTTCTTCATGATTGTTGTTAGTGTTTTGGTGCGTTGTTGAATTTTCCTCTCACTGGTATGTGTATGTTCAATGAAATTTGTTTGATGCTCCTGCAAAATTTAAAAAGTAAAGAAAAGAAGGAAAATAAGTAAAACAAAAAAGATGTCTGGAACACAACTGTACAAAAAACAAATTTAATCATCTCTAAATTAGCTTTCAGTGTGTTGTGTCATTTTAGTTGTTCTTTTTCCGTTGTTTGTTATCTTTCTCTTCTTCATGATTGTTGTTAGTGTTTTGGTGCGTTGTTGAATTTTCCTCTCATTGGTATGTGTATGTTCAATGAAACTTGTTTGATGTTCCTGCAAAATTTAAAAAGTAAAGAAAAGAAGGAAAATAAGTAAAACAAAAAAGCTATCCGAAACACAACCGTACAAAAAAATGAAATATTGAGAAAAGAGCTAATCAAATCATGATTTTTTCTACTACTCCGGCAAGAATAAACACATCAATATAAATTGGTGAATACTTTCTAGCATATTGTTTGAAATATTTTGTGATTAGCTACTCTACTTTAAATATTAGTACCTTTCAAATTAAATTTGAAAAAAACTTTTCAAATTCTGTAATTAAGTGATAAGGAATAAATCTTCTTAAATTTTATAATTAAGAAAATGTTTTTTATGGTAAAGAATTGATAACTGAAATTTTTATGTTTATGCTTTAATGAGGAGAAAATTAAATACTAAACTTTAATATTCTGTTAAAACTTCAAATAATATTGTATGTCATTTAAAAAGAAGAAAAAGCTCAAAAAAATCACAAAAAAGATAAATATGATTCCAGCCCTTAGAGGCATGCCACATCAGCAAGTCTAACATTCTCCTTTATATATATATAGATTGTCACGACCCGATTGCTCGAGTCATGATGGCGCCTTTCAACCCGTCAGTAGGCAAGACAAAACCCTATCCCAGAACTTAGCTGTAATGGGATTAAGGGTGGGAACTAATCTCAACTACGCGGAAGCATAAATAAGGAACACATAAGGGAAAGCGGAAACAACCCGAAACTATATATATAAAGATACCTCCCAGAACCTGGAAGTCACATGTACAGAACCACTAAACGAGTACAAGTCCCAAAAGTGGACCACAGAAACTAGACTGTCTCAAAAGCAAAAGACAATACAAAATATATCAACAAATGGAGACAGGTAATCCCAGAACGCCATGTGCTCACCCTCACCTCCGGAACAGACTGCTGCAGGCTCGATCTCAACGCTGGTGACTAGTGCTCGGACCTGCATCACGAAAACAGATGCAGAGTGTAGCATGAGTACCAATACAACAGGTACCTAGTAGGCATCATAGGCCGACTGAGAAAGGCAGGTATAAGCACACTGAAAGGATAGAATCTACAATAACAAAGGTCAAGCGAAAATGAAACAAAGCACACGAGCGCACCGGGAGTAAACTAAGTACAGCTAATATAAACCTAACTGGAGCCCCATAAGCCCAAAAGGTACACTCGTGCACAAGTTAAAAAATAAAACCCGAACGGATCCCCATAAGCCCGACAGGTACACAAAAGAGCTATTCTAAGGGAACGAAGGAAGACCCAAGCCACGAACCAAATCTACCAACCAACTCAACCGAACCAACCAGCCAACTCCAAGCCTTAGTACTCCACTGCCCAATCAGCCAACACTCCTGGGGGTCCTACCTAAGCCAGTAGAGTGCCCCGGTACTCCCGGGGGCCCTACCTAAGCCAGTAGAGTATGCTGGACAACCCAAGTACCTCATATCCCATAACCTTGAAACGGAACAACCAACCAACTCCCAAGCATTAATACTCCGCTGCCCAATCAGCTAACACTCCCGGGGGCCCTACCCAAGCCAGTAGAGTGTGCCGGTACTCCCGGGGGCCCTACCCAAGCCAGTAGAGTACTCTGGACAACCCAAGTATCTCATATCTAATCGCTCACTTCGCCAATACTCCTGGGGGCCCTACCCAAGCCAGTAGAGTACGCAGGGCCATCCAAACCACTTCAAATATTAAGCCAAGGTGGATCGTCGTCCACTACCAACCACAATACCGCCGAATCTATCTCGAAACATCCAAAAATCGAGGAGAAACAACACGCTTCCAATGGCCCATCGGCACCACAGAAAGGGGAGAGAAGACAGAAGGATCACAAACAATACGAAACTACAACCAGGTTCAACTATAAGACCCAAGTCTGTTATTCCAGTCTACAAGGACCTACTCATCTTAATCGACGTCGGATACATACCACAGTCAATAGGTGCATGGGTCTAAGTCAACTCTAACCTAATCTAATCTAAGGCAAAAGACATAACTCAACATAATTAGACAGCCAATCAGATACTACGCATGAAACAACAAATAAACAGCCAACAGATAATTTCACAAGTACCCACAGATAAATAAACCCTCCGGTAGCACGGTACTAACCCCGAAACAGCTCAAAAATCAACCCTAAAGCAAGAAGTCGGAGAAGAAGAGCAGAAATACTAGCTACCCAGCCCAGATTCACACAAATCAGCATACATTTACACAATCAAGCTCAATCCAAAGGAAGGGAAACCGTAACCTACCAAAAGGCCGATCGTGCGCGCTCCAAATCACTCTGCCGGAGCTTTTCCCTTCCGAACGGCCTCAGAACGCTGCCACGTTATCAAAAATAGAATCATAGCGTCAGTACAGTCGTTTAGACACTAAAATCAACACAATCGGAGACAGACCAATTTCAGAGTCAAAAATCAGGAAACGTGGGACCCGCTCCGGATTCTCTGGAATTGACTCCGTGAAGAGGTCCCAAATCCTCCCCCGAGCCTGTGTTCCAAAACAGAACACCCATCGAGGCTCGGATCATCTCCTACAGCACAAACAAGAAATGCAAAACTTTACAAACTAAGCTTAGGATAGCAACTTACGCCTTGACTTCACGAAAATTGAGGAACACCCAACACTAACTGATCAACAACCCACGAAGCCAACGAGATTCCAAGCACCTGGGACTTCGATTCACCAGAAACCGACTTAAGATGAGGGAGATATGAATTTTCAAACTTCTTTTCAAATGAACCTCGACCTCAACTTATATAACCACTGCCAACCGCTGACCTCCGCAAATGCGGAGGGAAAACAAACAACACTCCTCGAACGCGGCTTGGGGCCCGCGAACGCGGAGGGAAAGGACCCACACCTCCGCGAACGCAGAGAGGAAGACTCCCCAGACCTCCGCGAACGCGGAGAAGGAGATCTCAATCCTCCGCGAACGCGGAGCCAAGCCCATGAAGGCGGAGAAGACAGGCCCACACCTCCGCGAACGCGGAGAAGGAATGGGTCTGCAACATCAGCTGTGTACCAGCTAAGTTTTAGGCATTCCCAAAACTCCGACGGAGTGCCCGGGATTCGTTCGGAACCCCGTGCACGCAAACGAGATATGCTACCCCATCAAATTCGGCGTTCCAGATTCAATGGTGCAGTCTAAATTTCCATACGAGGTCGTTTCAATAAAAAGTGGGTCCCACACCCAAAGCGCCAATTTAGCCAACTTCTACCGAGGGCCTCGAAATTAGATCGAAAGCCTCGGGAAGCGCACGAAGGATCATTCTAGACCAAACTCGCATTCCGGAACTAACCGCGCTAATGGAATTCTCATTCGAGTGCGTTTACCAAGAATGTTGACCAAAGTCAACTTTATGCCAAATTTCAAAGACTAAAGAGCCAAATGGCGCCAAAGTCACACTGAAAGCCCTAGGACTCGGGCCAATCATGCTTTTAGCCTAATTTGGCCGCTCCGGAGCTGATGGAACAATCAGAATTCCCATCTGAGGTCGTTTACTTGAGGTTATGACCAAAATCAACTTTTCAAGGTCCAAGAGTTCTAAAATAGGAAAACAAGCACACTACCCAAACGAAGGACCAGTCAACCGAACCTACAGTGCCATCAAGTCATAAATGACTTGGGGTCGCTACAGGAACGCTCTAAACAACATAAAAGAGGCACAAACACACAAATGACCTGAAGGGTCTTTACAATTATAATTAAATAATTTATTTTGGTGAATTGATTTATTGAATTCATATTTTTTTTATAATGAAAATTGTAAAAATGATGCTTGTATTGTATTACTTTCTCCTTTATTTATTTATTTATTGTATGTTTTCTTGATACCTTTTTATCTTGATTTTTACATTATTCATGTAATTGTTGTTACTAAGAGCATGTATAAGGTAGTTAAATTTATGCTCAAGTTATATGACACTTTTTTTCGTCAAAATTTTCTTTGTGGCCTTTTTCTAATTATAAAATGACAAATATAACTTCTAATATTTTAAGTTCTTATTAATTTAATATATTTATAAATAGTAACTACTCATAACTCATACCCTTTAATTTTAATCTTAGTAATTTCATAACTTAGGATTATAGTTTAGATTACTTTTCCTTTTTTGATGTAATTAATTTTTTATTCGGCATGATGGGGATATAAATATTATAAATACCATGCATAAAACAACACCATATTAACAATTGTTTATATTTTCTTGTATTTTATATTATTATAATTAAATATTTTATTTTAATTATTATTAATTGTATTTAAAAAACTGATAACATATAATAATGGCTTTAACATAGCTTTAGGGAGTGAAACATGGTGGTGGATCTACGATTATTACTCATTTAGTCCTCTATGATCCTACTTTTTATTATAAAACATAATTAATATAACTATCTTATTTCAATCAAAGAATTATGAGAATAAGTTATATTTGATTTTTCTCTCAAAGAAAATTAACGATGAAATAAATTATTATATGATATCATTGCTTATTCTTCTGCACATGTAACAATTTGTTTTTGTCGCTGTTTTTTCTTGCATAAAATATATTTAGAAGTTTTTTTTTCATTTTTTATTACTTTGTGAATATAATAATGTAGGTTATTTTTTATATGTCTTAGCTACATAATTATGAAAATCTATGTCTATATATTATTTAATTGTGATTTTTGAGATTGTAATATGACACGTCTCTTATGCAATCAAGTTATTTATCTTTTTTCTTATTTTTGTGATTTTATATTTTTCAGTCATTTATTTTTACAAATAAAATCAATGCATAACGATTAATGTATTTAATGTCATAATAATATTATATATTAAAGTTATGATAACTCATGTCTCTTATCTTCTTTATAACTTCTACTCTGAAATATTATTGATAACTCTTGTTTGTTTCATTTTTATAATTTTTAAAAATATTTCTTTAATATGTATATAGTAAACAAATGTGATAATAAAGACGTAACATAGAAGTTCAAAAAAAAGTTTGAATACCAAAATTGGTGTTTTCATAAATGATCAAGTACTCAAAAGATAGAAAAGATTTAAACAAAAGATATTGTTTTCAATTTAATACATAGATTGTTGTTTTAAAATATGACCTCTTATTTTATTTACTTCTTCATTTATGCACTCTAAATTATTTTTCCTACCATATGCATATAAAGTCTATTTAGCATATTGAAAAGACATATCATGTTTCAGATGAAGACAAAGATTTACATTGTCTTTTATGTCACTTATTTGAATATAAATATTCCATACTGCGTCATTATAATTAAGAATTATCAATTCACAGAATTATTTTTTATAAACAATAAAATAAATTAATTTATTATTTTTCATTAGAACAGCGCGAGGCACGGATAGTTTCACTAGTATGAATATAAATAATTCATACTACATCATTATAATTAAGAATTATCAATTCGCAGAATTATTTTTTATAAACAATAAAATAAATAAATTTATTATTTTTCATTAGAACAGCGCGAAGCACGGATAGTTTCACTAGTGTGTGTGTGTGTATATATATATATATATATTATTATTATTTTCGGGGGGGGTGGGGGGGGGGTATCCCCCTTTTCTGCTTTTCTTTCTTTCATCTTCCTAATTCCTCAGGTAAGCTTCATGCCGGGGGGAGGGGGGGTGGTAGGTGGTTGGGGTAGGTGTGGGCTAAGAAAATTAAAATTTAATTATTTTTTTTCAAAAACAAACTTATAATTTTTTTTGTGGAAAGTGGAGGTAGGGATAGTCACGAGTTGAGTGGGGTAAAAAATAAAATAAAAATTAAATATGAACTTATTTTCAAAAATAAAATTTTAAACTGTTAATTTTCTTATGTTGGGGGAGGGGCTAGTTTGGGTGTGGGGGGCTGGGGGTGAGGGGTAGGGACAAAATAAATTGATTTTTTTTAAAAAAAAGAAAATTTTAAAATTTTAATTATTTTGAATGGGGAGGTAAGGAAAATATTATAATTTGAGGAAAATAAGTCTATCTGAAAAACATTTTTCAAAACAATTAAGCCAACCAAACATGAGAAAATTGAGAAATATTTTCTAAAATGAGAAATAAAATGAGTAAAGTAAAGGAGAAAGTAAATATAGTGAAAGAAAATTTTAAAAAAAAGTCGATGGTGATTTTTTTTTTTGAAGGAAATTAAGATGGTATTAGAGCCAAAAAGGATATTGTTGTACTTTCACCATGTCATGTCATTCGTGCCAAATATATTTTTCATTACTTTTTATTTGAAAATAATGTATATGTAAAGTGACTATGAGTCATTTACTGAGGAATGTAAGTACTAGTAGTGTCATAGTACTACTTTATATCTTTCTTTTAAAGAATCAAATACTTCCCATTAATAATTTTTTGGGATAGAGTAAACATTTGTTTGACTTTCGTAAAAAATGAGTATATTTTTTTTACAGAAAATATATTTGGCACGGCTATTTTGGCATGAATTTGCAAGACTTTACTTTTTGAGGTTATTTTCGTAATTAGAGAGGGCTGACAAGGGTATTGCTGTAAATTCATTTTTTTTGCACCCAAAATGCTCTTTAAAGTTAAACCAGTATGAAAAGTCTTAAACCACTAGATGGTTTCAAGAAATTACACTGCCAAATAATTTTTTCCTTTCAAATCTAAAACACTGCCCAAAAAAATATTTATTTATATCCACTCCAATACTCTATTCACTTTCTTTCTTCCTTATTCTTCCATTCTTCTTCCTTTTCAACATCCCACTATTTTCATTCATAAATTTCATCTCATGGACAAGTATGTCAATGTTGTTTTTAAGGGATACAAGGCATATTCATTAAATTTCAAAAACATTCTCTAAATTAATATTTATTAATTTATTGATTAATTAATATCTCTACAAAATAATAATATTTTACAATTTCAATAATATAATATTAATTTAGAGAGATTTTATTGTAATTATATTCCACGTTGAGGATAATACTAGTAGTTTTCATGCAATTCAAAACATTTAATGAATCCATTATTTTTAGTTAAATTAATTTTTTTAATAATATTTTATTAAGAGTATTAATTGTAGGGATAAAATGAGAAAAAATTAATTTATTTTATTTTAATTTAATAAATAAACAAGTAATTTAATATATATATATATATAGGCGACCAACTAATACAACTAATATGAGATGGAGAAAGTATTGAATTGTGACGTAAAAGAAATTTGGAAGCAAACTCCTTAGATAGTCATCCATGTTTGGAAATTTGCCTTGTAATATCACTTTTGTTTCTTTTAGGACCACAATATTATCAAGTTGTTCCTATTTTCGTCAAAATATAAATGTCTCTCCTAATGGAATGTCATGCCATATTATTATTATTTTTAACAACACAATAAAAACATTTACCTCACTCTTGAATTTTATTAAAAAATAATAAAATTTTAAAATTTAAAATTAACTAGTATTTATTATTTATATGTAAATATTTTAAAATTTTATTATTGTATTTAGTTGAGTACATTAATTTAATATTATTAGTACATTTTTTTTGTTAAGATATAAAAAATAAATAAAAAATTATATATATATACACTAGATGGTAGCTGCCCGTGCGCGCACGAGCCCAATATTTACCTATTTGTATTTTGTATAAAATTATATATGTTAGAATGCATATTTAAATATTATGGAAACTTGCTTATTGGTTAGTAATAGCATGTTGTTAAACTATCAACATACATACACACATACATTATCAGAAGTATTGTTGATACACACACATTGATGATTGCACTATCGTGCTTACGTGTACACTATAGATTATATATGCAAAGTAGCAACACATCATCATCAGTCATTTGATTCTTCAAAGTTGTCGGTATAGCTGTGCTTGACAAAATACCAGTCTACTATGTCGTTGACAGTCATTTAGCTATTTACAGTAATCGTTGTAGTCTTGAGACAGTGCTTGTCAAAACCTATTTGAACATTAACGATTGATTGGTTGTTAATTCATTTATAAGTGTATAAATGATGGATATAGAGTGTAGTAGCAGTAGAGTTGTGGTAGGTGTGTGATGAACCTTTTTAAGACATCACTCGTATCAGAGGCGTATCCAGAATTTCGAGATGATGGGTGCATTATTATAAAAATGTGAATTTAAAGTATATATATTCTTCGAGTGTGGGTTCATACATCAATATTTAATTTTTTAAAAAAAATATAACACTTCTACATATGATTTCAGGAGGGGAGCATGGGTTCACGTGAACCCGGTGACCCCCTCCTGCATACGCCCCTGAGTCGTGTCACGTATAGATTTCAAAAGGACAATGCAAGTGTGGCGAAAAGAAAGCAAGTTGAGGTCTTCTTTGCTTCAAAAACCTCTTGGAAAAACCAAATGAGGCAATAAGAATTTGGCTAGAAGATGATAGTAACAACAACATTGTCAAAATTATAACTCCATTAACAGAAAAGGCCACCTACATCAAGTAGAGCATGAATATGGAAAGCACATGTCCAAGTCTAGATAATCATACAAAGGGGAAGTACCTGATTGAGAAATCAAAACAGAAAATGAAGGTTAATGTTCACTTTCTCAAAGATGGACACACTTTCAAAGATTGCTAAACTGGAATAAGAACAAAAATCCATGAAAAAGAAAATTGAATAGGGAGCTAATAAATTCTTCTGTTTAAAATGAGAAACTAATAAAGTCTTAAGTGATGAATGAAGGTGAAACTGAAAGTTGCAAAGAGTGTGAGCTAGCCCGACAAATTCTTGAATAAGGAACTTATAACTCCTTGTTTCTGATTCCTCATGAAGCAATATTCTCTTATTTTCTTGTTCGTCAATCCTTGTCTACTGAGAGCTAAATCACCTAGTGTTCAATTGAAAGAGCAATATGGCTAACTACGTGATGCACAGTACAAAAGTAGATGGTCTACTTGATATTTAGTTGATACTTCAACGACAGAGAAAAACATGGACTCAAAATCAATTAGAACCAGAGCATTATGTTTCAATCTCATACATATAATGATTTTGGAGATAGTAGACAAGAAAAATGGTAGACAGAATTTTTTGCAGGGAATAAATGTAGAATTTTATGCAGGGAATAAATGTATACTCACTGCTCGTCTCATAGTTCTGGGGAATCTAGTTTCACCATTAGCTTTCCCACTCTCGAGCCAGTCAGAAGATGAACCAATTTTTCTTTGGTTGACAGTAAATTAGATAGTAAATTCAGTGTTATCCCATCTGAAATCAATTTTTCTTGGTTGACAATCTCTGTAAGCTGAAAAAGGATGAAGCCAGTCAGAGGATGAGCAAATTTAGTTAAGTAACACAATAACCAAAGAAAGTAGAACTACTACACTTATCGAAGTCCACACACAAGAACAATAATCGCAAAAACACAGATTGAAATCTGAAATAAAGCACTGAGCATTAGTAGATTGGCTTAGACAATCATAGAATATTTTTTTTTAAAAAAAAAACTCAGCAATGTTACCTAAATCCAAAAATAAAATTTTGGAGAGAACAAAAAAAAATGAAAGCAAACAGAAAAGCAATACTCACCAGAGTTCAAGAAGCTGAACAAGCACAGGAACAAACAATTAAGGATAATGAGTGATTTCACAACAAAATAATAAAGAATCCAACAAAGTAAATTATTACTCAAAAACATAGAATATGGCTGATTAATTGATATTTCAAAATTTGTTGTTGATTCATCATAATTAGGTAAAAAAACAGATGAAGATCAAAAATGTGAAGGAAGTACTAAAAATCAGCTTTACTCCGATGCTTTGTAGGTACGGGAAGGAAATTTTATACAATTAGTACTTTTTTTTGTCCAGTGTGCTAGGTCTTTGTTGAGAGTTGAGACAGACGATAGTGTATATACTTTTTTTCATCACAAATTAATTGTCATGTTCCATTTTATAAGAATTAAATCAATTAATTTTTAAAGATAAATTAGATTAGGTCAACTCGATATTTTACAAAGATATTCAAAACCTCTGCAAAAATTACTATAAAATCAACTTTTTTTTTCATGTGGAAGATTAAAAATAACATTTTAAAATGTTGATGAGAGAGTACATAATATAACTTCAAGAAGCGAAAGCAAACACTTACAAAAACATGCAATCAGAAAATTCAAAAGTAAAAGAAAGAGAAGCTAAATCATATTTTGACACAAAATTTAGTTATCATAATAGATACCAGATTATATAACATAAAAAAGCCCTTACTTTCCAATTTGGCATAATATATTTTCTACTTCTTTTCACTCGTAAATATTTTTCAATTTCAAAGTTGCAGCTCCAAAAAACCCCAAGAAAGAAATTTAATTGAATTAATGTAAAGAAAAAGTAGCAATTTTGGTAAACTACAATATCAACTTCCCATACAATTGTACGATTCAAAATTTGAGGAACATTTAAGAGAATGGCTAATAAAAAAATCCTCTCCTATCTTCTCTTTCTACAATCAAAACTTTATCAAGCCATTATATTAGATGCCCAAACCAAGGAAAAGAATCTAAAAGATGAAGGGTAAAGAGTAAATTGGAGAGCAACAACAAAAAGTAACAAAAGAGTACCAGTAGAGAAGACTGAAAAATGCAATACGTGTTTCAAAGTAAGAAAATGAAAGGACTACATTCCTTATTCGAGTGACACGTAAATTCGAGACTTAAATTAGATATTGTTGAATTGTCATAAATGCCCTCAAACATAAATTGAATTACGAAAAACAGACATGTTCATACTCATTCTAAAACTCAACTCTTCTAATACATACTAGACGGTGGGTGCCCGTGCACGCACGGGCCCAAAACATATTTTATGGTAATTGGTAATATACATAAGCATAAGTTGTTTATATATTACATTTGTTTTGCACTGCCTTTGCGGTGTTCACGCTCTGTTTTATACATATTTACATCCTCGTACAGAAAAGGTAAAATAGATGGTGGTGGCAAGTCATGCTGATGTGTTGTAGTTGACAATATATCTGCAGTTACAAAGAGAAGTGTTTTAGATTGTGGAGATATAACTTAGTAAGAATGGAGACATACCTTGTTGAAACTTTGGATGTCTTGCCTTTTTTTTTTAAGGCAGCACATGGACAAAAGGATAGCAAACTGATATTTATCTTGTTGCAAAAACTTACTGCAAAACCAGGTGTGAGAATAGGAATGAATAATTAGTTTAGTTATATGGTAGTAGTAGTTTAGAAGATTAAACATAAAAAGTGGAGGGAGAAGAGGAGGTGATATCTTATCTTTCAGTCCCTTTTCAGAGGGGATGTGATGATGGTTTTGAGTTTACTGCTGGAAGGTTTGTTGCTGGTATCCAGTACTTTGCGTTTTGTTGTTTCGACTGTAACCATTGGTGTTGATTGAGTGGCAATGTTTTTTTTTCATAATTTAGAAGAGCCAATTTTGCAGCTGATGTGTTGTGATTTCTGGAGAAGAGTTTTTTCATTTGAATTTTGTAAGTTGCTGCTCCTAGGTGATTGGATAGCTACTCAAGAAGTTGCTGGTGGTTCTGTAAGGAAGAAAGTAGCAATTTGTTATGATTGTTTTATGTGTTTTAAATTTAATAGTAAGAAATACCTTGGCCTGACAAATTTTGTGAACTTCTTGTATTGAGAGATTCAACATTTTTTCAGCTATTTGGTCAGAGACAAAAGCTGTAGTGGAACCAGTGTGATCAGTGACTGTGATGCCAAATTGTACTCTGTATAAAGAAGAGAAGAGTTTTAGTTTAGTTATTTGTAAAATAGCATAAAAATAGCATAGATTAAACCTTGGGATGAGCATAGTAGATCGATCACAATGTATACAATAGAATGGCCTTGAGGAAATACTTCTTGTGAATGGAATGTTGCAGTTTGAGCATGCCATGGTGCAGAAATGTTGATTTTCATTTGTTAATGTGAGTTGGCCATCTATATAGAATATCTGACCCTGTCAAATTTGAGGGCGGTATTAATTTATTTGTAGTCGTTTTCAAAAGTTGTTATATATCTGTTTGTTGTTGTACTTACTGGTGGTTGCATTTGTATATCAGATATGGATGTTGATTCTTCTTCAAATGGAACAAACAGAAGGGAGCCGGTTGTGGATGTGCTTTTTGTTGTGTATTCAATGAGCAGTGGTTGGATTGTCTTTCCCCTGCAAGAAGAGTTTATGTAAATTTGGATGGAAAAGTTGTTTTAGAAAAGGGAGTTATTGTGTGTATTACCATTGATGTAACGCTGTGGCTTGTGAATATGTGGGATCCATGAGTATTATTGTATTGTATCTATTTGACAAACCTAAAGAATGAAAATAAGGAGAAAACACAGAACAAATATCTTAAAATGAATTAAATAAATTGTAATGGTTTATGATCCAAAATGTAACGATCAACAATGGGATACCAACAAATCCGACAACAAAAGCATAATATTGCTTTGATAAAATTTTTGAAGAAGAGCTAATGAACAACAGAGAAGATTGAAGGAAAATGAAAAAAATATATGGAATGAAAT
Organism: Solanum appendiculatum; assembly: GCA_018342035.1. NCBI lineage: Eukaryota > Viridiplantae > Streptophyta > Magnoliopsida > Solanales > Solanaceae > Solanum > Solanum appendiculatum. The sequence continues at coordinate 101,804 of JAGDQO010001650.1, forward strand.
GAAGAGTGTTGAGTGTGTGTGTGTGTATATATATATATGCTGAGAAGATAACGATGACCTTATGAAGATTTTGCTACCCTATTAGCTAAAATGACGGGATAGTCAATGAGCCTTTCTACAAGGGTATTTCCATAATGCACAACAAAGTCTTCCCAAAGTGTAAGCTTTTTGGGTTTTTTTCTGTTAAACAAAATATCATTGAATTGATTATTTTAATAAGCAAAAATGACAGGAAGAATGAGGTGCAGTAATGAACAGAATCCCCTTCTGTATACAACAAACAGCAAAGCTATTTTCAATTCCATTGAAAAAATTACTAATATTGGAGATATAGATGTGAACATATATCTATATGCAAGAAAGTAGAAGCATCACTTGAATTAAAGATATTAGCCAAGTATTTTCACTTTCTATAGGCCTTTAAGTAGGCTGCGGGATAAACAATTGTCTGAAATAAGATCTATTTCAATTGTCATCATTAACTATATATTAAATACAACTGTTATCACAAAATTGTCCTATGTTCAATGTTCATGCATATCATAATAATTATCTTTCTATAATGGACAAAAGCAATATGGTAAACAAATAATTAATATTCTAATATATCAATTTGTCTATATACCTATACCAGCTTGTATCTGGTGGCAATTACAGTCAGTTGTATTTATAGAAACCAAAAAAATAAAGTTAAAAGTATGGACTTACAAAGTATCCATGATGATAAATTCTTGTATTCTTTTTCCATTGGCCGCGTAACTTGGAGGGGCGGCGTTAATCAGTAGTGCAAGAATGTCTTCACGTAAATAGAGATTTTCATTAAGAGATTGAGCATTATTATAAAAATATAGGTGATGGAGATTTTGTAATTACCGAATTCAACGTCTTTGGCTTGTTGATCGAAAGCATCAAGAGGTGTGACAACCAATCGACTGGGAGGAGGCAGTGGATTTTCTGGGGGGATGACTTTGTCAATTGGTTCAAGGATGGTATTTTTATCGATTGTCCAGGTGAATTTGTTGAAGGAAGCAGCATATCCATAAGTTGAATCTTGAACGTGCGCTACTGATACCAGGTACGTTTGAAAGGGCTTAAATGTTTTGCATAATGTGTTATATCAGTGTTCCATATGGTTGCTTGAATTTGATTTTCCTGTGTAAAAATATTTATTTAGTAAATGGTTCTGAGTGTACACTTCAGAATCCAAAAAGGTTCCAACATACAATTAAACACATTAATATTCTAGTAGGATATAATATATGAAACATTTTAAAATTCACTCTTTAAGGAGATTCAAGCCAACATTGAATTATCTGAAAGCACACATTAAAGTAATAAATAACAAATTCAAAAGTTATCAGTTGAGTATGAGAGAGAGAAATATGATTTGAGTTGAAATACCAAGAAACATACATGTTGATAGTGTTTTTTCAGAGGCTATTGAAAAGTGAGTACAAGGTTCTGTTCACTGGCAGACATAGTTATAAATGGACAATGTGCTATTGTCTAAAGAGTTATCTGAACAGTTAGATTATAAATGTTTTAGAAAGCTTGAAAAATGCAACTTCATAGAAGGCACAAGTTGAATAGACAGAGTAGCCTGGTAAGTTAATAGACTTAAATGAATTACATATCTTTTTAGAACTACCAGTTCAAATTAATCATGTAGTATAACACGTTAAGATATTATTAGCCGAAAGACAGAGGTCTATAGAAACTTAAAACATATATATTATCAAAAGATAGAGAAAAGAACAAAAAATTAAGCGAATTTCGCTCATAGCTTTAAAAAAACATTTAAAAGCAACAGTTGGAGAATCAAGAATCGAGATGCCAAAACAGTTAAAGTGTCTTTTGGAAATTAAAATGATGAGGTCGCAACTTAAACATACAATTAAACATTTGTATTTTCATACTCACAAGCCTTTGAGTTTATAAAATTTGAAAGTAAGGTGCCATAAAACAGTTAAAAGTCTCTTCTGGAGATTAAAATGATGAGGTCGCAAATACAATCAAAACTACTGTGCTTATATAATTGTAGTTAAACATACAATTAAACAATTTGTTAGAGCAAAAGGTAGAAACAACTGAAACAATGAAAAATGATAATGAAATAGAGACGTACAAAGGGTAGAATAACCTCTTCATCCTGTAAGAGAAGCAATTGATATTTCTTGGTTTTATCTTTGGTGTCTCTGGGTGGAAATTTATCAACAACTTGTATTTTACATATCCAATCTTGTGATTTTGGAGTGATAGAGTTGAGGGTAAGTCTATGTGCCATATGGGGTTGACCTGCAATTACCAAAGAAATGGTATATACATACGCATAAGTTGTTTATATATTACAAAATAGAGAATGTTATAATAGTGGTTGTAACATACTTGGATATTATGAAAAAGCTTTTTCTATGATTTCGTTGTAGACTATATTGTATGTAGTATGATCATCGTTGTCTTGAAGTGTAGTTGGTCTAATCAATCGTTTGATGCAGCTAGATTTTTTAGCTCGAGATAAAGCAACATATAATTGGCCATGAGAAAATGCAGGTTCCAGGAAATAAATACCAACAAAGTCTAATGTTTGACCTTGTGCTTTGTTTATAGTTATGGCGAAACATAGTCGGATAGGAAATTGAGTTCTTTTGAACTGGAGGTAATCTGTGAACAATTATGAAGCAAGAAAGCTGTAAAAGCTAAGCATGAACAATTACCAAACAAGTAATGAACAATTAAGAAGCATGAGAAGAATTATCAGAAATAAAAGAATAAAACTTGCAGAAGTGTAAGAACAGGAAAACAAACAAACTTGAGAGTAGTAGTGACCACGACGTGAAAGCCTGTAACAAAGAAATAAAATTAGCAGTTTAGTATCGATAGTTATAAAAGATATTAAGAATTAAGAGCTAATAATTATTTGGAATTATTCTAATCAGATGTTTGATTAGTGTAAAAAAGTAAAGTGATTCTTCCAGGTAAAGAGACACACACACATTTAAGAAAGAAAGACTCTTAAAATTTACGGTCTACAAAAACTCTTAGACTATAAATCATTTTATAAAGTATAAACAGAGAAACTCTAAAATTAAGTTGCTGCTAATTACAAGAAGATGAAATAAGTTATCTCTAATTATAAGCAGATCACTTCTAATGTGTCGCATACACATCACATTTTGTTGTTAAAGCTTTCTATAATAATAATTATCTAAACTAAACTGCTAATTTTGATTGCTCTCTGTCTGTGCAGTTGTGATTATTGTTTGTAAGTGTTGGTTCTTTGGTTTTGACAATTATTTTGGCTCAACTTTTTCCCATTTTTATTTCTTTTCTCCTTGTTCATAGTAAACAACGCAGACCTTACTTCTACATTTGTGTGGTAGAGAGATTGTTTCCGATAGACCCTCGGTTCACTACAAAAATATATATGCTGCAACCCAGGATGAGGAGGCTATTCCTGGAGGAACAGAGTCGTCGCCTGGGGGCATCGCCCCTGGAGCTTCATCGCTAGAAGCCATAATATGATTATGATGAAATTGTGGAGTACTCAATTTTTCTATGATTTGGGTGGCTATGTTTTTGAGTGTGACAGAGAAACAGATGGTCAGAAAATGAGAATTACCTTTACATATATTACTGCACTTAATATAGTTCTATCTAAAAAAAAGTTTTTTTCTAATTCATTTATTTTTTCAATTCTTTAGCCTGATTTGACACAGAATTTATCTTCCGCCTTTTGTTTTCAATCAAACTTTGTAGACCTTATGGAACCGTGTTTTGTTTTCAATCAAACTTTGTAGACCTTTTAGTTCCAAAATATATTTCCATGATTTTGAGATGGCTATAGGTTCCATGAGTCAGCAGCCAATTGATGTGAGATGAAAGAACTGTTGCTGTAACTCCGCTACATTACATAGTTGATTCTAAGAATCAAAATAATACAACCAAAAGTACTCTGTCGATCTCTTACGATAGGCTATCTACCTCACATCTCTAGACTCTGCTAACACGGGATGCTTTGTGCACTGAGTGTCTTTCTTGAATCATAATTCTGTAAACTGAAAAGGGCCAAAAATGTCCCTATACTATCACAAAAGGTCTAAGTATAAGCTGAAATAAAAGGAAAATAGTTTGGATTATAAACGGAGTTCGAGTTGTCCTAGATAATTAAACAATAACACTCAACAGAGAGGGTATGTTAACACTCTTACAGAACAGATTGAAGTAAAAAACAGCAATGAAACTGATATTTGAATGACACAATTCCAATTGAATTAGTGAAAATAAGATAGCTACGGATAACATTATTAGAGGAACAAAATGAAAGATACACAAGGGAGTATGTTATTGATACTTATCCCTTCATGAGTTCAGCACACTCATCCTTTTTCCAATAATAAACTTGCTGATTGTGTTCAACTTTTTGTACTTCTAAACTAAAACTTACTCACAAGACAAATACCAATAAGAGGCAAATTCATGTACGATCTATTATGACTTTAAGTAGAGATCAGTAGTTATAGTATTTGCAATTGTTAAAAAAATGTAAATATGCAAATATGCATTACATATGCAACACAAATGTATCTATAACAACATGTGTATGTATATAACCATGTCTATCACCTAATACATATTTAATTAGGATTCATACACAGTTATTGTTCTCCTAATCAACAGATCTGTCAGTGAGAACTTGAACCATGCCAAAAGAAACATCTTTATCTCCCTTGATATTAGTATAGAATCTTCTACTTTAATCTGTTAAAATTATTTCCTTAATACAAATTTGTTCAACCTTCAAAGAACTTGTCCAACCACCCTATAATTTTCGCTACTAACTGCACGGGCTCAAAATGAGCATACCATCTGTCCAATTGGTAGGTTGTCTATTTCTGTTTTTTGTTCGAGTTGCTTACTGCAATTCCCGCTTGTGATGAACTATGGTGTCTATAAACATAAGTATGTATATATTACCAACCTTTTGCTACTTGCCGCATTGCCAATATTTGATAGTTATTACTCCCAAATGGAGTTGTGCTTCACTTCACTTCAGTGTTTGTAAAATCATAAATATTCTACTATACCTTAGTTCTATGTTTCGGCTATCTGAACTCTTGAAACAATTGCTCTTCCAAACTTTCACACTCGCTTTTCTTCACTTTCACCGATGAATTCAAAGAGAACCCCTTATGCGTCAATATGAACTCCCCTCATCCATTCTCATTCCAAAAAGTCAATCTATGATTTCATCAGCAAAAAGGTTAAAAATTTACAAGCACAGTTCAATCTAATGAAGAACACCAAAAAAAATCAAAATCAGATTTAAAGAGTGTCGAAGAAATAGATTGCAACAGACTAAGTAAAAACACCCATGGGTATTTTCTCTTCAATTTTCGAACTTTCTCTTCAATTTTCACATATGATTTCTAGCATCTCAATAATTTAATGAACAAAACATGTAACACAACAGCTTGAAAATTAAGAAGAAATCAAAGCTGAAAACGAAAATTACCTGAAAATTGAAACGGGTACTACGGAAGATGGAAGGCGAAAGACTAAAAGTTCTTATCTGCAATCAAATTTAAAAATCAAATGAAAAATTGAAGCAAATTTGAAGCAGCACTACGGAAAACTGAAAATTGATACCTATTTCTTTTCTTTATGAGAGCTGAAAAGCTAAGTGAAAAGGTTTTTATGTATCTCCTTTCTACCATGGATAAATCATACTCCATCTAGTGGAAAGAGGCATCATACATCGGAATAAGGTGGAAAGAGGCATGGATGCCACGCATAACATTGTTGTGGCCAGCTGAACACGTGGAATGAGATGGAAGAAAAGCTGTGATTTGAAATGACCAAAACGCCCTCAATAAATAAAAACAATTACCAAAAACAGACATGTTGATACCTGTTGATACTCACACTTCTACTATGGTAGAATATTAGACGTGAATGCCAGTGTGCGCACGGGCCCAATATATATTAAGGGATAATTGTCATGATAGGTTGGTAATATATACACGCATATGTAGTTTACATATTACATTTGTAATTGAACTGCTTTTTATATATTTACATTTGTAAAGAAAAGGAAAAATAGGTCATCGTGTGGACGTTGTAGTTGACAAAATACCTGCAGTTGGAAGGAGAAGTGTTTTAAGTTGTGGATGTACAGCGTAATAAGAATAGAGTATTGTTGGTCGTGACGTACCTTTTGAAACACCAGGCATCATGCCGGTCTTTTTGTGTAACATTATTTCAAATTTTTCATGGATGGCAGTGCATCCGCAAAAACATAGCAAACTGAGGTTTACCTTGCTGCAAAAATTTTCTGGGAAAACAAGTGTGAGAATAGGAGTAAAAAAAGATTTTAGTAATGGGGTAATAAGCAGCTCGAGTAACATAGCAGACAATATAATACATGGTACTAAGTAGCACAAACAGCAGACCAATTAGACATAGTATGTTTAGATTAGTTGTACAATCTCATCCCTAATTATGAGCTTAAACATTTAAATGTTATGCTATGGAGTTTGCAGGAATGCATTTTTTTGGTTTTAAGAATGTTAAAAAAAAATAGTCAGCTCTTCACTTAGCAATGAGCAACATAGATAAGAAAAGGAGAAGAGGAAGAGGAAGAGGACATATTTTTCAGTTCCTTTTGATAGGGGATGTGATGAGTGTTCTGAGTTTACTGCTGGAAGCTTTGTTGCTGATTCCAGGACTTTGCGTTTAGTTGCTTTGGTAGTGATTTGTATTGATCATTAAGGTAAACCAGTGACAATTACAACACAAAATCTACACAAAGATAAATAATAAAAATCAATTATTTTATTACGTCTTTTGTTGTCATTTCATGTTGAAGTTTAGTTCTTATGTGCGTCAATGTCATGATTTGGCACATCATGATATTGTTGTTGTGTTAAAATTTGTTATTTGTTGATGTAGATGTGCTTCACTTTGATTTCTGCAAATTTATAAGTATTGTAGTGAAGCTTGATTCTCATTCAGGAGTTTCAATTGCACAGTGGCACACGTACAGAACTAAACCCAAGTTGTTGGGGCAGTGTTAGTATGAAATTGTATAACTAAAATTTTAACGTGTAGAAGTTGATGAAATTATTTTTGAAAGAGTAGCAACTCTGAAATATTAAGCAGATAGAAAAAAGTAAAGTATTATTTAAGTGGATAAGTGTGGACTTACTGAGTATCCATAATGATAAAATCTGCATGACTTGGAAAGGCAGCATTAATCAATAGTGCAAGGACATCTTCAGGCAAAAAGAGATTTTTATTAGTACTTGAGCATTACATCTTCAAATATAGATGGTGGGGATTTTATAGTTACCGAATTCAGAGTTTTTTACTTGTTGGTCAAAAACATCGAAGGGTGTGAGAACCAATCGAGTAGGAGGTGGCAGTGGATTCTTCGGAGATGTGATTTTGTCAATTGGTTCAACAATAGTAGTTTTATCAATTGTCCATGTGAATCTGTTGAATGGAGTAGCATACCCATAAGTTGATTCTTTAATGTGTGCTACTGACACCAGATATGTTTAGAAGGGCTTGAAATGTTTTGCATAATGTTTTATGTCAGTGTTCCACGTGGTAGCTTGAATTTGATTTTCCTGCAGATGTAACAAACAATATTGTTTAACGTTGGGCCTGTGTTTGCACGGGCAATCCAAATAGAGAAATTGAAACTTCTCATTAGAATAAAAGCAAGTAGTGAACTGAACAAAAGCAAATTATGTGTTGACCGCGTAGATTAAAGCTACACAAATACAAGAGGAGAGGTAGATAAGGGAGAAAAAGACACTTTCAAGTTCAAAATCAAACTATATACTGGCTGCGTAGATAAGGCCACGTAAAATAGTGGAAGCAGATCTTAAACACGTAAATAAACCTATTAATATATAATGACTAAAGAATCAATAACTTAAATTTCACAGTCAAAAAGCAGACATGTTGATACCAGTATTTTACCAACTCTCAGTATGATTTTTTTACTAATACAAAGCACAATTTTTCTTCGAAATATAAAAATATGAAAAGGGGGAAAGATAAGATATCGAGTATGTGAAATACCGCTAAGGATTATGTAAGAAGAACAGCGAGGTCGTTTATGTTGTGATTTGCACAGGATCACATTTCTTAGAAAATAAAACTTTAAGTATTTGTTATACCAAATTTGTTCATTAATTCACTTCTTTAAATGTTGACTTGGCTTATGGGAAAACTTACCTAGGTGGTTAGTATGGTTTGATGTTAAAAAACAAGGGTGGAGATTTACCAAAATATGGATTTATGTTGCATAAGACGGAGGGAGTATGTTATTACACGATGACACTTATTTACCCCACATTTTTGTGCTGTACATACAATGTAATTACTACTATTATGTTAATAAATTTTGGTACATGCATCTGGGTTCTACCAGATCTTTCGGTAATAAAAGCAGGTACGTATATACTTTGTCAGGTTTTACCAGTGCAACATCTTTACTAATAGTTTAGCAAATACCTCACTAAGAAGATGTTTATGTGAAAAGATGTATTGTTTTTTAATGAGTGAGAGTGAGACACTATGAAAAACAAATGATCTACTTCCAAGAGAAAGAAAAATGTTCTGAAAAGGAGTAATATTATACGCTTTAGTGGCAGAAGCAAGGGAGGCAAGTAATAGTGAAACAAAGGCACATATATTCAAACAGGAAAAGTAGTATTAAACAATCTTTGAAAAATCATTATGACCTTTTTTTTGAAAAGTAATAGTTCTACAAATCACCTCAAAGTTCTCCAACTATTACAATAAGCAACCTAAATTTTTTCTACACCATAGTTCTAAAGTGAGCCGTTAACAATCACCAAACTCTGAAAGTCATAGCAGGGAAGACTCCTTTTTAGATGAAATTAGTAAGTGCATGGTAATATATATATATATATATATATATATGAAGGTTAGTTTGCAGAGTCTGAAAGTGGCAGACCGAATAAGACACATCAATTTATTTGCTTTTTCGTGGTTCTCTCAATATTCATACTACCATTTTCCCCCAAATTTCAATTCTTCTGACATTCATACTTCATCAACCCATATAATATAAAACTAAATCTAAAAAAAAAATCAGATGAAGAATTGAAATCAGAACACAATCGATGAGAAAGCATCTGAAGATGGTAAATTAAGAAGTCCAAGCGAAAATTTGAAGAGAGACCTGGCAAATTACCTGAAAATTGAAGATGTACTCAAAGAAGAAGGAAGGCCTAATATTGTGCAGGGCAGAAGATTTTATCTTCCTCTTCATCAATGGATAGATGAGAGCACTGAGATGGAGCTGGGTGGAAGCAGGCATGAATGCCACGCAATAAAGCGGTGGCTACAGGTGGAATAAGATGAAGCAAGGGTATGAATTGAAATGACGAGAATGTCCTCGCTAAATTAAAAAAATGACCATTAACAGACATGTTGATACCACATATCTACTCACTCTTCTACTATGGTAGAAAATGCCCTCAAACATAAATTTAATTACGAAAAACAGACATGTTGATACTCATTCCAAAACTCACTCTTTCTAAAACTCACTCTTCTAACATAGTAGAATATATATATAATAACATATAAGCTACACTTAGGATGTGTTTGGTATGAAGGAAACTGTTTTTCATGGAAAATATTTTCTTGGAAAGTGTTTTTCGGAAAAATAAGTGGATTTCTGACTTATTTTCTCATGTTTGGTTGGTGAGTAGAAAATATTTTCCGAAAAATATGTTTTAGGTTTTGTTTGTGAATGAAAAACATTTTTAATCAAATATTTTTTTTTACTAGAGAGTAGAAAATAATTTTTGACCCGAAAACCAATCTCGATAATCGATCTAGGACATGAACCCGACACGCGAATTAGGACACAACCCCGACAACAAATCTGAAATTCGACGCTAAGCTCTGACCTAGGACCTGACCCCGACACCCCAACTTGAACATGATCCATCAATCCTGGTTTTGACTTCGACACTCGAATTGAGATCCGACTCCGACAATCTACAGTTGATGCGAGACCGAAGATTCAACTTTCAAATCCAAATTTTGACCCCAACTTTTGAATCGGGAGTCAACCAGACACAACTTGAGACCTAACTTTCAAATTGAGATTTAAATTTTTTTACAAAAATTTTTTTAAAAATTTCTTTTGCATGTGGGGGAAGAGAGGCAAAAAAAATGAAAAATTTAAAATATGAAAGTATTTTTCAAAAAACAAACTTTTATTTTTTTTTGGGGGTGGGGGTGGGGGGGCTAGCTAGTAGGGTAGGGGATCGAAGTGGGGTAAAAAAAAAAAATTTTTAAAATTTCAAAATATTTTTTTAAAATAAACTTTGAAATCATTATTTTTTGTGAGGGCTGGTGGGGTGGGGTAAAAAAATAAAATTTTAAAATATATTTTTAAAAACAAACTTTTATTATTTTTTTGGAGGGGTGGGGAAGGGGGGCTGGCAGGTGGTTGAGGTAGGTGTGGGCTAAAGAAAATGAAAATTTAATTATTATTTTTCAAAAGCAAACTTTTAAATTTTTTTTGTGGGAAGGCGGGTTAAGGATAGTTAGGGGTTGAGCGGGGTAAAAGAATTGAAATTTCTTTAATTTGAACTATTTTTCAAAAACAAAATTTTAAGTTGTCTGTTATTGACTATTCTGATTATTGAGATCCATTTTGTTATAATTAAATAATTTCTATTTATAAATAGACGAACAAATGGATCAAAAACTTAAAATCACAATGGGAGATAAGATGGGTAATGAAGGCTAAAATCTGAATGAGAGATAAAATGAGTAACGTAAAGGGGAAGTAAAGATATTGCAAGAAAGTAAAAAATAAAAGTCAAAGGTGGTTTTGTTTTTGGAGGGAAATTTAGAGCCCGTTTGGATGAGATTATAAATTGGTCAAACTAACTTTAAAATCAGTTTTTGACTTATTAGAGTGTTTGTCAATTAAAGAATAACTTAAAATAAGTCAAAAACAACTTAAAATAAGTTAAAAGTTAAAAGTAGGGTGCCCCCTACTTATTTTTCTTAACTTATAAATCATTCTACTTTGACCAAGTATATTACTTTTTTACCCTTAATTCTTTTATAATGTTAACAACTTTAAGGGTATTTTCAGATATTTTGATGAAAAAAGTGATTTTCAACATTTTTTTGCCAAACACATAATTACTTATTTTTAAAATGACTTTAAAGTAACTTTTTAAAAGTTACTTATTTTAAGTCAATCCAAATGGGCTCTTAGAGGGTGTTTGGATTGGCTTAAAAGTTGGTCAAACCTACTTTAAAGTCAGTTTTTGACTTCGGGAAGTGTTAGGCAAATATAAAAAATAACTTAAAATAAGTAAAGAATGACTTAAAATAAGTTAAGACGTATTTGACAATGTAAAAAATGACTTAAAATGACTTAAAATAAGTCAAAAACCAAAAGTAGGTCTCCCCCTACTTTTTATTTTTTTGACTTAAAAGTCATTTAAGTTTGACTTTTTATTTTTGACTTAAAAACTACTTTTTAAAGTCAATCCAAACGGGCTCTTAGTGTCACGACCCAAAAATGGACGTGATGACACTTTTCTATTCCCACCAAGACAAGTCAGCCTCAATCCAACGAAAACGAAAGAAAAGCGGAAATAAATAAAGTAAGAACAAGATAAAGACGGAAATCTTATTCATTCTAAACAACACCCCAAAATCTGATTGTTATGTATACAAGCCACTAAAGTAAATACGGAATTCGAAAGATAATTACAAGTCTCAAATGCTTTTGTTTCTCAAATAGAACAAGACATAGCAAAAAGGAAAAGAGGGCCCGCCGAGATGACAAGCAACTATCTCTCAAGTCCTTCAACGAGCCTCGAAAATCAGGAGGAGAAGAAGATCACACGAATCCGAGCTCGGAACCTATATTGTTAATGGCCAGCCCTAGTCTGTAATTGATTACTTCTCTTTGCAATGACCATTGAATATGTGTGCTAGGTACGACAAATAATGTTTTCCAAAAGATAAGTCATGCAGGGGAAAATGACTTTCCTCTTCACTTTCGCGAGGATCTTCACAATTATCTTTTGTCACTGTTTTAACCACCGATTAGATATTAGTACCTACTTTTTGTACCAATGAAAATCATCAAAATAAGCTCCAGTTTCTACTATTATTATCAATGTTCAATAAATAATTTTTCTGAAAAATGTATTTTTCCACTATTCAATCAAACATAGGAAAATATTTTCGAAAAGATGACTGACATAACACCAAATATATCCTAAGATGCTTTATTAATCATTTCAAAAAGGCAATTTATCTTGAATTTATGCTATAGTATATTATGCCAATAGACATCGATATAACATGGTTTAACCCATCGGTGACCCCTTAAAGTTGACATGATATTTCACTTAGACACCTTAACTGAGAGATGTTCATTTTAGACACCTCAGGTAGGGTTTTGCTTGTCATTTTGACACCTTTTTAATATCAACAAAAATATATCATGTGTGTGTGTTACACTCGCGAATGACGTGTAAAGTGACAAATTAAACGACGACATTTGTCATTTGTGTCATAAGTAATTTTTAAATAATTAATATTGAATAAAAATAAAAACTGACCAATGAATTAATGACATGATATTTTTTCTCAAATAATTACAAAATAAAATAAAATTTAAACCAACCCCCGCTCTTCTCCAAAGCCCCCACCCTCGATCGTCTTCTCCAAACCCCCCCCCCCCCACCCTCGTGTCCCACCCCCGCGTCCCCACCGATGACTTCTCCAACCCCCCACCCTGGGATGATCGCCTTCTCCAAAGCCTCCCACCAACCAAACAAATCTGCAAATCACCCTCTCCCAACCCAACGACGGCGGCTTTCTTTTCCATATAGCTTTTAGCAGATTTTTTTTACCTTTTCCGAATACCTCTGTCCTTTTACAGAAATTACCCCCACCCCACATCTGCACGTTGCCACCCTTGCTTGATAGTGAAGTTCACTCCCCACAAATTATCGAAATAAGCTTTTATCAATCTTCTTAAATTCACTTTCATGTAAATATTAAATTTTTCCAACAAAGAATTTTATGAATGAGTTTATTCTTAAATTTTAAAAACATTTTCCGTCATTTTTGTTGAAACCTTCATTCACAATGAATGAAATTTAACTTGGCCAAAATAGTGACTGAAAATGAGGAAGAAAAAGAAAAAAATTAATTAAAAATTAACTAAATAACCATTTCACGCGCCTATCAATGAGTGTATCACACTCATTATGCCATGTAAGCAAAAAGTGTCAAAATGACACAGTAAGATTCTACATGAGGTGTCTAAAATGAACATCGCTCAGTTAAAGTGTCTAAGTGAAACATCGTGCCAACTTTAGGGGGCCACCGATGGGTTATGCCATATAACATTATTAATGCAATTAAGAGGACTAACAAGTTCAGACAGGGGCTGCATTGGACACGCATTGACTATTGCTGTGTTGCTGTGAGTACTAGCTATATGTGAATTTCCAGAGGATATTTTATGTTAAATCTTCACTTACTTTGTTATCAACATTAATTACTGGTTTTCCATCTCCAGTGTCACCAGAGGTCGTAGGGTGAAAACAAATTACTGGTTCTCAAATTCCATGCAGTCCGCTACAGATTAAACTATCCAACTCTTGGTCATCTATGGAGTCAAATACTTTTAAGGTCCGTTTGAAAAGCCACTGGTAATTGGAATTGGTGTAATTACTAGGGTAGTAATTACAAGCCTAGTAATTACACTGACTTGTTTGTTGTCATAGGATAATTACAGTGTAATTACAAATGTACTATTTGGATGCATAATTGCAATCATAAGACTATATTAAATTTTAAAAATAAAAGTTAATTATTTAAAATTTATGACAAATAAGAAACTTATAAATGATATTAAATTAAATATTTAAAATATATATATTGTCTTTTGAAAATATATTAATTAATAAACATGTGTTCTTAATTAATATTATGAAAAAAATAATTGATTTATATTTTTTAAATTAATATATTTCAATTGAATTAATTATAAAAACTAAAAGTACAAGATTTCTATGAACATCATGAAATGCATGTTTGACAAAAAGATTAATATTATAAATAAAATATCACAAATTATTAAAATATTTGACAAAAAGATAATCTATCAAGTCTAACTAAAAAATAAATGACTTGCGATATGAAATCAATACTACTAAAAGAAATGAAATTGAAAATATAACATAGGTTCTAAATACAAAACAAAAAATTTAACATAATACTCTTATGTGAAATTTCAACATAACATACATAAATATGATTTAAAAGAAAAGGAAAATGTAAGTCTATAACCTTACTCAACAATGAATTTTACTTTAATTTAAAAATTAGAATATTAACAAAATTATGCTAATGAAAAGATAAACATGGCATAAAAAATAGATAATACAAAAATTGAATGGAATCACATGAAGTAAAGGTTGAGATTGAAAAGGAAATGAAATATAAATAATATAAAATAATATTTTTTTAGAAATCTTTAGAATGATAAAAATAAAAAAGAATTTAAAATAATAGAAATAAAAAATAAATTAAAACGAAAAAATAAAAATAGAAGTAAGAAAAGAAACTAAAAAGTAATAATCTTGTAATTATATCATATAATTAATTACCAGCAATTCACAACCCTCTATGAGAATTGGAGAGTGTAATTAGTCCTGCCAAAGTAATTACATGTTCAACCAAACATGCATAATTACATCCAATTACACCAAATCCAATGTGGCTTTCCAAACAAGCCCTTAGAGTTGGTGGTGAAAAATACTTTAGGTAAGAGATTTTGTAGCACGCAGTCCAACTCCAGTGTATTTTGTTACTCAAATTGAATTCATGGTGTTACCTCTGTTCAATTGAATATCAAGTTGTCACTCTAAATTCTTTCGCAGGGATAAGAAGAAAGAGTTTGCTCCAAACTATACAAGTGAAGATGTAGCGAAATTTTGTCAATTAAATAAAATATCTTCAATCAACTTACATTCTACAAAAGTTGATAATGAAACAAGAAAACAATTAAAAAAATAGAGGACCCGAATTGGATTTGGTTAGACAATGTACGGTTGGTAAACAAGCAAGATACCTAATATATGGTGAAATATTCAATATGATTCTACAAGATATAGTTTGTTCAAGTAATGGATCGAAATGATCTTTTGATCAATCCAGAAATCATTTGGATTCCTTAGTAACGAGGATTTAGAAGAACGCAAATGTTTTTCCGGAGGATGTCTTGGTACTAATGATCGACTGTTTTCTTATTTCAGATACCGTTGTACCCACCCACAATCTTCCAAAATGAACATAATGGTGAAGGGATAAAAATGTACGGATTGAAACTCTTGGGCCGAGTCGTAAACATAGAGGAACTTCATTTAAGTGCAGCTGAGAAGAAGTTCATGAATGCTTACAATGAAAAGCCTGTGCTCTCACGTCCTCAACATGAATGGTAAAGTTAATCTGACAATATTTTGGTGGAGAACAATTGTTTTCTTCGATTTGGTTGACTCCGAGCTCTCTAGATATACGTGAACACCGAATCCATGAGTCAATTTCACAAATGGATATCAAAATTGCTATTTTTTCTACAAAATTCACTAAACCTTTTTTTGTCACTTTTAAAATTTTGAAGTTACGGGTGGTTTAACACATATCCTTGATGTTCATACTGAAATCTTTTGTTGCAGGGGAAAACTATTTTGAGATTGATTTGGACATTCATAGATTCAGTTACATAGCCAGAAAAGGGTTGGAATCTTTTAAAGGCAGATTAAAGAACGTCACCATTGATTTTTGTGTGACAATTTAGGTAGCCATATATTAGAGATTCCAAGGAGGGTTCAGCTTGCTCTCACAGACGGATATAACATTCTTTGTAAATTTGGTGCAGGGAAATAAGGCGGAGGACTTACCAGAAAATATGTTGTGCTGTATTAGATTGAAAGAGATAGACTACACCAATTATCAGCAGTTAGGCTTCTGAATTAACTACACAAAAAGTACATGGCTCAACTAGGTGAACCTTATTTTTGTCATAATTTGCAACAGTTGACAATTCTTTTTCGGTCACAGTTTATTCTGGTTTAAGTGCACTAGTATAAAACAAACTCGCAAGAAAGTGAGAATTTTCTTCAGCATTTGCTCCGATGAATTTCTGATATGGAAGAGTCGAGTTGGATTTGTGATCTCTTCATAACCAATGTAAGGTCCATACAGTTCAACATGTGTAAATCAGTTGTTGTAAGTACTTTAATACCAAGAGCTCACAGTTGACAAAACTCACTTTTAAATGTGGGTTCTACAAGTATAATTGTGGATTGGAAGCATTTACATCATACTGCAGATCTTGATTGTATCCGTTACAGACAAGAAAGCTCCAAATCGTGAAATTTTTATTTTCCATACACATGTACATTAATTAATTCAGGTTTGGTCTAGTTTAGTACATTTGTGTGGATTCAAGAAATTTTTCTTAACAGTTTCAACAAAGTATCTACAAGAGAGCTCAAACTTCATAGATCACATCAATGAGTAAATACTATATACTAATCATTGGACTGCATCTATTTACCATCCTTCTGGAGATTTATTGATCCGACTACTTCCATATCAGAGTATGACTGCCTTCTCAACATAACATCATTCATCTATAGCTAAGATTCTTTACCTCATATGCTTTTGTTACGATTTATGAACTTGATGCAGATATATACCATGTGATTAATTCATGAATACACATACCTTTGTGTGCCTTAACCACCGGTCATCATTAAAACTGTGATTAGAGTTTTTAGATTTGGAAGTGTTAACGCTGAATGTTGCAGTGGCATTGTTTCTTGAAAGGGCTAACATTGCTTTGTCTGTGACAAAAAGGAAAGTGAAAACCTCATATGGTAACTATAATTAGAACAAAAGTCAAGGAAACTAAAAACTGGCTAAGAAAATTAAGGATTCCTCTTGACATTATTCCAACTAGAAAAATCGCAACACCACGTATATCAAGAGTCAATAATCGAGGTAGACATCTAGAAGTGGTGGAAAATCCATTTGCATTTGCTTGTCGCGAGCCAAGATAGTGTCCACGAATGAATCCATTGCAGGGGAACAAGTGGCTTCTACAACAGGTTGCATCTCCTCAACTTGAGTAACTTGGTTCGACAAAAAAGTCCCCTGTCTTTGCTCTGCAGCTGAGGATGTTAAAGGGTCTCCAAGTGTAAACTCATTCCAAGTAGACGTAGACGTTGAGGAAGAAGATGGAAGCTGGGATTGAACAGAAGAATTTGTTGATGAAATCAGCGGGGAGACTTCAGTAAAAGTAAGTGTTTGAAGAGTCTCCCTTGTGTAGATTTGAGTGGAGTAGTTTTGTTGCAACTGGTCATGTGGAGTTCCATTTGAGAAGAAAAAGAGTTGGTTTTTTTTATTAGTATTGTTGGAGAATTGGATATGATTTGTTGCATTTTGAATTTTGCCATACTCAGCAAAAACCTGAGCAAATGGTTTATGTGTTACAGGATCAATTCCCATATTCACTAGCTTTTTCTTGAGCTTTGTGTTCCAGTAATTTTTGACATCATTGTCTGTTCTGCCAGGTAATTGCTTTGCTATTAAAGACCACCTAAAACATACAAATTATAATCATTATTCTTGAATATATATATGTCGAAAGAAGAATGTTTTAGAGGGTAAAAGAAAACTAACCTGCTACCTATGGTTTTGTGAAGCTCAAGGATGCAGTCTTCTTCTTGAGATGTGAAGTTATCATGCTTAAGATCAGGACGCAGATAATTCGTCCATCTCAGTCTACAGCTTTTTCCACACCTATTCAGACCTGCACATGAATTGATGTTAGAAGCAGATCCAGAGAAATACAAGTTAATTAGTAAGATATATACCTGCTTTTTGAGGGACCAAGGTCCAGTTGCCAATTCCATGAGTGGCTACATACGCAAGGATTTTTGCATCTTCCTCAGCAGTCCAAGGCCCTCTTTTCACATTTGCTTTGTCACAACAAGGAGGACGTCCCATTTCATAAACAAACACAAGATAATAACCTATGCCACAATATTCTATTCTATTATACTAAAATAAGGCATGAAATGCATGTAATTTGGCAACAATTGCATGATCTCATCAACTAAACTTTTTTACGTGACTCATGACTGAAAAAGTAATGCATGCTCTCTCTCTAAATGATTATAATTTTCAATGGGGAATATATTCTCTCATTTTTTAGCAACTCCTTAATTTCGACTTTTAACCACAAGATTAAAAATCATTTAGTGTAATTGATATATTTTTAATTTAAGAATTACAATATTCAAAAGTCTTCTACTTTCTTAAATTATGTGCCAAGTTAAAATAAGACAAACAAATATTAAAAAAAAAAAGACAAACAAATGTACTTGCCCCCCTTCCCTGGTCATTATCAGCTCATCCACAGAATTTTATGTTGAAATTCTATCTCTAAGAAAGAATCTCCCCTTGGATTCATATCAAGTGTCGAGTTTTTATTTAGTAATTCTTGTATATGAAGGTATCTTGAATTTGTCTATGCTCAAAAAATAAAAATGTATAAGGGTTAACATAATCTATAAATTCAAAATCTGTTATAATTAAAGCCACAATACAAATTGAGTCAGCATTACCTTTTTCTTCAAAAGTTTTACATGTTGGATAAATATCATCAAATTTTCCTTTCCATCCCAAATACCATACAAGGCACTGAATTAAGCACATTAATTTTTAGTTTAACTTTTCTTAAGATTATTAATGAGTAAAGGATAGTAATTAATAGTAAATGATTGAGAATTTAAAGTATTTACTATTGTATTTATTATATATTTAAATTATGAGTTCATATTTACTATTTGTTATAATTATATATATATTGCTCCTGGTCAAAATTAAAGTTGTAGTTTCAAATGAACCCGAGAACGCAAAATTAAGTATAGGCTTCCGTCTATTCGATGCACATATTCAGAGGTAACATTTCAGAATATTACTCAACTTTGAAAATTTATCTCATAAAGTCATAAAAATTTATTTTATATTAATAAAATCATTTAACTTAAGCATTTGTATCAATTAAATTAGGAAAAATGGTTCGAAATATATCCAAACTTTGACCAAAATTGTTGTAACAATCCCAAACTTTGGGCGGGACCTATTACCCACATGCACTATTTAATAGTGTATTTTAAAGATATATAGGTGCCCACGTGGACATCACAAATATTGCATAATTATAAATAGTAACTTGTCCAACTAGACACTTATATATCTTTAAAATACACTATTAAATAATACATGGGGTAATAGGTCCTGCCCAGAGTTTGGGATTTCGGTCAAAGTTCGAATATATTTCAGACCTTTTGCCCATTAAATTACTTAACTAAATTTACTATTTAAAACTATTTGACATGGCAAACTTTTGGGTTCTTTAAACTGAGAAATTGCATCGAAATATGATTAAATGGACTTTTGCTCAAAGAATGTTACTAGTATTTAATTGTATCCAAGATAAAACGATTTTAAAAAAAAAATTAAACCGGGTCATACATACCCATTATTATTAATTGGAATGGACTTAAACTAGTCCACTTCCCAAAAGAGTTTAAGTACATAAATATAAAATAACCAAACAAAATACTAAAGACAAGATAAAATAAAAAAGGACATCACAAGCGACAACTTCTAAGTAAATATTTATATCAAATGAATTTATTTTAAAGTGTATTACAAAGCCAAAATATATATATGGTGTATTGGAGAAGCCTTATTACTTGAAGAAGTGGTAATGGAAAGAAAAGTGCTGGCATTTTGAAAGTGTTTTGTGAGGACACTTGTCTTCCTTTGATTGGTTTCCTCCTTCTATAAATTGCCTTCAATTTTTATCTTTCAAATGGTATGAAGAACGGTACAAATAATACTCTCCTTATACTCTTTTCTTTCCTCTGGCCTCTCGGCCTCTCTTTCTTTTTAACTCTATGTTTTGGTTAATTATAGTTTGGCTTATCTTATTTCCCCACTAATAACTTGCTGATGTTAATTAATTTGTTGATTCTTGTATCCTCTATTTAAATAAGGAAGACTTTTTTAATTCTGGGGAAACATTTCACACCGTTGAAATAGTTTCTTAGGACAGTGCCCAACACGACTCAAATATTAATTTTACTGCACTATTATTGATATATCTTCTTAGTAATATTTATCACATTTCAGCTCTACTATTTTGCTAAATAATAAGTTATATTATTATTGTGATATTTAATTGTTCCCCAACAATCTAAGAAACTATGGCAAATAATATATGTCCTGAAACTATTGATAATACTGATGTTATTGCTACCCTGACTGTTATTGTTCAAGTCATTATGCTGGAGGCTTATGGTAAAGAAAATTACAGGTATGTAAATAGACATGGCTATAAATTCAATGCTAATAATAAAGCCTTCATGGAAAATACACCTCAATGTAAAAGAATGTTGAAAAGAAATGACAATTCAGCTAAGCTAAAATTAAATTTGGCTGAAACGGATGATATGATTATTGCGGTCATTTCAGATAAAAATGTTGAGGCCAATTGAGAAACTGGGTGATAGACTCTGGTGCTACGAGGCATATTTGTATAAACAAATGATTTTTGTGTCATACTCCCAAATTGAGAAAGGAGAAGAAATTTTTTAGTTTGCTGACTCAGGAACAACTAAAGTTTTTGAAAAAGAAAAAGAACTTCTCAAACTCACATCCGGTAAAACTTTGGCATTGAATGATGTATTGCATGTTCCTGATATCCGAATCAATTTGATTTCTGTGGAATTATTAGAAAAAAATGGAATGAAGGTTTCTTTTGAAGATAATGAGGTCATATTGACTAAAAATAATATTTTTGGTTGGCAAAGAATTTTGCAACTATGACTTATTTATGCTTAATATTTATGATGATTACATTAAAGATGTATCTAATTTTACTTATATGATTGAGCCTATTTCTTTATGTCATGCTAGATTATGACATGTTAAATGTCTCCTATATAAAGAATATGCAGTCTTTTGGTTTAATATCTGATTTAGACTCAAATAATTTTGATAAATGTGAAATATTTAAAAGTGTGGGGGTGCCTGACTAAAGTTCTTTTGCTTGAACCTAAGAAGAGAAAATTAGGTTCTAAAACTACTGATTGCATGCTTATTGAATATGCTGAACATAGTGTTGCATATAGATTTCTTATTTTAAGCAGTGGCATGAAAAATTAGATCAAGTCTTATCGGGAGACAAATATGTATTTGTTGAAGTGGATAAATGTGTTTATACTAAAATGGTATACAATGATTATGTGATAATATGCTTATATGTTTGATGATATGCTTATATTTGGTACAAGTTTAAATACTGTGAGAAGTATCAAATTCTTTTTGTCTACTAATTTTGATATGAAAGTTATATGGAGTAAAGATGGTTTAATATTGTAACAAGAAAATTATGTGTAAAGACTTCTTAAATTATTTTGAATGTTTTGATGTGACATCTGTAACCACTCCTTATGATGCTAACTCTCAATTGAAAAAGAATTATGATGACCTAGTTGCTCAGTCTAAATATGCTCAATTTATTGGAAGTCTATTGCATTTGATGAACTTTACTAGGCCTAATATTACCTATGTTGTGTATAGATTGAGTAGATATACTCATAATCCCAATAACGAACATTGGTGTGCAGTAAATAGACTGATGAAATATTTGAGATGAACCATGAGTTATGGTATCATGTATAGTGGATTTGCTTCTACTTTAGAAGGGTATTGTGATGCAACCTGGATCTCTGATTCAGATGAGACAAAATTCACTAGTGAATATGTGTTCATCTTAGGTGGTGGTGCAATATCTTGAAAATCAGCTAAACAAACGATCATTGCTAGATCGACTATGGAGTCAGAGTTTGTAGCTCTGAAGCTGGCTGATTCTGAGGCTGAGTGGCTAAGAAATTTCTTAGTTAATATCCCTTTAATAAAGGATGAATTGCTAGTTGATCCCTTTGATAAAGGATGAATTGTTGATCCCTTTAATAAAGGATGAATTGCCAGCTCATTCCTTTGATAATGATGAATTGTTGATCCGTTTAATAAAGGACGAATTGCCTCCTGATCCCTTTAATAAGGGATGAATTGCGGGCTGATCACTTTAACAAAAGGATGAATTGCCTCATGTGTTTATACACTGTGATTGTGAAGCCGCAATTGCTATGGCAAAGAATAATGTCATAAAACTGCTGTTGAGAGATGGAGTAATTTTCACTGATTATGTGAAATCAGAATTGAATATGACCGATTCACTAACTAAACCCATGGGAAGAAAATTAATTCTTCAAACCTCAATAGAGATGGGTTTAAGGCCAATTGATTGTTAATAAAGATGGTAACCCAACCTATGTGATTAGAGATCCCATGAAGTAGGTTCATATGGGTAATAACAAGTCAATATTGACATTGCGCACTATTTGAGAGTGCTTGAACTGCTACTGAAAAGGAGGGATGAGTTATTAACTCTTAATGAATTCATAGTCCTTAATTAAAGATGGTGTATTAAAGCAGTATACACTTGATGAATTCACCTATATGAGAAGTGGAGTGTGGCCGCTCCTATGAGACTTTGGCCTAGTCTCTAGAGCTCTCATGAATACCAAGCACACGCATGGCCTATTGGCGCAAAACCGTGTTGAACATCAAAATTACTGAGGTCAAAATGTGATTGATAAAGTCTCTAAGTTATAATAAGAATTATTGGTTCATAGATATATTATATTTCACTGGTAATTTTATAAATTAAATTTTATTGATCTAAGTTTAGTTCATAGTTCGAAAGACACCAAACCTATTGCATTTTGTCCAGAAAATCCAGCAAGTTATATTTTCTTCGTATAAATTCTTTTGAAATATGTGGGAGATTGTAAGTAAATATTTATTTCAAATGAATTTATTTTAAAGTGTATTACAAAGCTAAAATGTATGGTGTATTGGAGAAGTCTTATTTACTTGGAGAAGTGATAATGGAAAGAAAAGTGCTGGCTTTTTGAAAGTGTTTTGTGTGGACAAGTGTCTTGTCTCCCTTTGATTGGTTTCCTCCTTCTATAAATTGCCTTCAATTTTTATCTTTCAAATGGTATGAAGAACAGTACAAATAATACTCTCCTTATACTATTTTCTTTCCTCTGGCCTCTCGGCCTCTCTTTCTTTTTAACTCTATGTTTTGGTTAATTATAGTTTGGCTTTGTTATCTTATTTCCCCACTAATAACTTACTAATAACTTACTGATGTTAATTAATTTGCCGATTCCTATATCCTCTATTTAAACAGGGAAGGCTTGTTTAATCCTGGGGAAATATTTCACACAGCTGAAATAGTTTCTTAGGACAGTGCCTAGCACGACTCGATGTATTAATTTTCTGCACTATTATTGATATATCTTCGAAGTAATATTTATCTAATTTCAGGTCTACTATTTTGCTAAATAATAAGTTATATTATTATTGTGATATTTAATTGTTCCCCAACACAATTCTCTATCCCCTTGTTCCTCCGAGAACTGATGTCGGCTAACCCTCTCCAATACCGCTACATCTAAGCTTCTTCAAGAAAACAACATTCAATCTTCAATGTTGCTACCCAATTTGCATGACTCCAAGCTTGGTTTTATTTCACTTTGGACATTCTCAAATCTCACGAATGCCATGATATCAACACCATTGAAGACTTCTTCATCTTGAAATGAGCAAATCTGAGAGAAACAAAGTGAAAATTGTTGCTGATTTTCCAAAACCAGCTAGCAAACTTGTTCAAATCGGTAAACCTAGAGAAAATTGAAGTATGTTGAACCAAGATTTCTTAGATCTTTTGTTAACGCTCAAGAATTGTCTAACAGATTGTTTGACTATCCTTTAACCTTTTTTCTCAACAGGTTAAGCCTAACAGGAGACTAATACACACTGTTAAAGAAACAAGAGTTACAGATAGCTTCTACAATCTGTAAGTAGACAGATTCATTTGCTCCTTATATCAAAACTATATAAGTTTGCAATCTTGCTAGTATTGTACCACACCATTGCTTGTATGCTAATATGCTTGTTGTTGCATGTTGATGCTGTACCCGATCCCATTTTGCTTTGTATGCTTTTGCTATTTAGACACTTCTGTTGTTGCTAACCTCCCTGTTATGATACCTTGTAATTCTCAAATTAGGAATTTGTAATTTTTCCATGCTTATGATTGCGTTTGCTTCCTTGGGCACTTCATGAATCGAAGTGTATGTTAGTCTTTGTAACCCTGCAAAACAGAAAATCTGGTTAGCAAAAAAAATCAACTAGCTTGTTTCCCTCTCTGAATGTGTGTTCCACCTCTACGTTTGCATTTTTCATTCTGAGTTGAATTCCTTGAATGATCATAGAAATAGTCCAAGGAGTTGCCCATAACCCCTCCACCATCTTCTTCATTGCCAGTGAATCAGTTTCTAGAATCAGAGACAATCGATTCTGCTCAACACTATACTCCAATCCTAACCTCAATGCTTCTACCTCTGCCAATAAGTTAGAAACATCCTATAGTCTCCTAGCCTCGGCATATCAAATCACCTTCTCCATTCCTAATACAAAATGCAGCAGAGCTAGGTCTAGGATTGCCCTTAGTTGCACCATCTGAGTTACATTTGTACGAATCCATCAAAGGAAATTTCCAGTATATCACCTTGCATCCAATGTTAGAAGTATACTCTTCAAAGAATTTCACCATTAATGCCCAATTATTAGGAATATTATGCAGCCATGGAAAGACATTCCTAGCTAGCATATGAATGTTCCTGGTAATTTCCAACACCATACCCACATAGGACATCTTCCCTTCATGGTAGATTACATTTCTTCTTTTCCAAATCTGATACATTGTAAACATTGGGGGACTGCCTTATATAGCCATTTTAATTTAGGAGTTCCATCAGCTTCCCACCATTTATAAATGGTATCCTTAATTTGCCAAAATGGCCCAGTAATTCCAGCAACATCAGCAAAGGTTTTCCATATTCTATTGGCTATTGCACACTTGATAAATAAATGTTCAAATGTTTCCTGATAGCCCACTTCACAAAAGCAACAAATAACCTCATCACTAATTATAATCTTCACAAGAACTTCTCCAATTGGTAACCTTTGTTTTCAAAGTCTCGACATAAAGAAAGAGACTTTAAGAGGTACTTCTTTAACCCAAAACAGTTTGAAAACATCTTGAACTTCTCTTTTTTGTCTCATCAATTTCCAGGCAGACTTGACTGAAAATTTATCTGATTCACTTAACATCCACCAAGGTTTATCCCATTAATTAGAGACCTGACCTACTCCCAACTTCAGAACAATGTGGTTAGAAACTTCTTCTGGACATACTTGATTGAGAAGCTCTATATTCCAACCATTTCCTGACCTCAGTTGATTCACATCCTCCAATTGAAAAGTGTTGGACCTAGTAATTGGCAGAATGTAATGTAGAGTTCTCAATTGAGTCCAGTTGTCAAATCAAATGCTCGAGTGACCACATTTTGGTTCCCACCAGATCCCTTGGTCGTTATAATTCCTAGCATCTAACATATGCTTCCAAGTCTAAGATCCACCCTTCCATTCCACTATTTGTGGTCTTTGTCTTTTGCAGCATTTGTTCCACATAAAATTTGCCCACATTGATTTATGTATTCTAAAATTCCACCACAATTTAGCATACAGAGCCTTAGAGACATCAATCAATGACCTAAATCCTAATCCCTCTTCTTCCTTAGGAACACACATATCAGACCAAGCAACCCAATGTTTTTTATCACCAGATTCTTTGAAATTCCATAGGAACTTGGCAAATATTTTATGCAGATCATGTATTACACACTTTGGAGGACTTATGACAGATAATAAATATACATGAATACTGTTCAGAACATTGTTAATTAGAATAGATTTACCACCAAAAGATAGGAGCTTTCCTTTCCAAACTTGCAATTTGTCATGCACCCTTTTAAGCAATTCACTAAAATGGTTCTTCCTTTTTCTATTATGGCCAATAGGACACCCCAAATAGATTAAAGGAAATTTACCTCTAGAGAAACTAGTACATACCTCAACTTCTTGACTTATTTGGAGTTTTGTGGAACATGTAAAAAGAGCTTTTGTTCTTGTTTATCATATGTCCAGATTGCTTCTCATACTCACCTAAAGTTTCCATGATCAATTGTACTGTCTTCCTGTCCGCTGATATAATAGTATCATCAGCATAAGATAGATGATTGATGTTGTCACTCCATTTAGGTAAACCAAAACTCTTGAAGTCATCATTGCTAAATAAGGCATTCAAAGATCTAGCCAATACTTCTGCAGATATAATAAAAAGAGCAGGAGATAATGGGTCCCCTTGTTTGACACCTTTAGTTGAATGAAAAAATCCATGTGCTTGACCATTTATAGTAACTGAATACCAATTATTAGCTATCAACCTCCATATCTTATCCACCATATTACTATCAAAAACCGTCTTCTCCATTACTTTAATTAGAAAAGTCCAATCCACTCTATCGCATGTCTTTGCCACGTCAAGCTTTATAATCACATTGGCAGGATCTCCTCTCTTTATGATATCAGTGATAATATCTTGAGCTAACAAAATATTTTCTGTAATGCTCCTCCCTTTAATAAACCTGATGGGTTTATGGAAATAAGACGAGGCAGTAGACCTTCTAACCTGCCATGCAGAACTCTAGAGATGACTTTGTTCAAGAAGTTACTCAAACTAATGGGTCTTAGATCAGAGAAAAATTGTCCAATATATTTTTTAGGTAATAACACTAAGTTAGTATGTGTAATAAACTTGGGAAGAGAATTTCCTTCAAAAAAAGGCAGCTACAACCTTAACAGTATCACTCCCTACAATGTCCCAACAACTTTGATAGAAATGTCCTGTAAAGCCATCTGGTCCACTAGCACTATCACCATTCAAAGCAAAAACCACCTTTTTGACTTCTTCTTCTATGGGAAATGCATTTAGGAACTCATTATCTTCATTGGTAATCACTGATGGAATATAATCAAGTCATGATAACTCAGAAACAGTAGAGCCTCCTAAGAATTGGTTTTGGAAATAGTCAATTGCTTCAGTTGCCACCTAATTACTGCCTTCCACCCATTCAACATTTTATTTCTGGATTCTGTTTACGCTAAGTTTCTTCCTTCTACCATTCACCAGATTATGTAAAAACCTTGTATTCTTGTCCCCTTCAGAGAACCATTGTATTCCATCCTTCTGTCTCCAATATTCTTCTTCATAATGAAGATTACTTCAATTCAGTCTGTGCCCTTTGTAAAATAGCTCTGTTATCTGCTGATGGGTTATTCTCAAATAAATCTTCCTTCAATCTAACAATCTCTTCTCGAATCACTAGCTGCTTGAAAATGTCCCCAAAACTCTCTCTACTCCAAGTTGAAAGAGCTATTTTAGTCCTTTTTATCTTCTGCTTTAAACTGATGAAAACATCATACTCTTCTGGTGATACCCAATTATTTCTCAGTATCTTCTTAAAATCATCTTTTTCAATCTGAAATTTCAGAAACCTAAATGGTTTTTTAAGCTAGAGGTTTGACCTCCACAGATTAGCAAAAGTGGAGCATGATCAGACCCCGTCCTAGCCAAATGTTCCATTTCCACACACCCCATCATGCCAGCAAAAGCTTGATTAATTAGCAGTCTATCCAGCCTTTTGAAAATGCATTCACTATCCACCCTACCATTCCACCAAGTAAATGGACTACATTTGAAATTGATGTCAAACAACTCACAAGAATTAATACAGAAAGCAAAATCCTCATATTCTTGTGGGTATACAGGAAGACCACCAATCTTTTCCTCATCATTCATGATCACATTAAAGTCCCCTCCCACAAGCCAAGGCAACCTCTCATTATTACTGATGTAATAAATGTCTTCCCAACGCTCCAACCTTTCCAATGCATCACACTTTGCATAAATAATTGTTGTGATAAATGATTGCCCAGAATCTTGTAACGTCAATTGTAAAGTAAGTTGTTGTTCTGTATCTGATACAACTCCCACATGAATATGCTCCTGAATAAATAAATAAATTTATTAGATATACAAGTAGAAAAATAAAGTGGAAGGTAGTGGCAATCGATCACTGATTTTGGATGTTATTAGCACTAATTAATCTGTCAGCTTTTAATTAGCAACAGAACATGTTATTAGCACATAATTTTCATTGGTAAAAGACCACCACTAACTTGTGCCAATTAAGATTAAGGGTGTGTTTGGCATGAAGGAAAACATTTTTCGAAAAATGTTTTCCAAAAAATGTTTTCCAATTTTCTCATGTTTGGTTAGCTTAAATGTTTTGAAAAATGTTTTCCAAATCAACTTATTTTCCTTCAATTTAAGAAAAATGATTTCCCTTAAAAAATTAAGGAAAGCATTTTCCAAAACTCTCATCCAACCTCAAAAATGCAAATTTTTTTTCTTACCCCACACCATACCCCGACCCTTCCCATCCAAAAAAAAAATAATTAAAATTAAAAAAATTCTTTTTAAAAAAATTTCAATATTTTATTCCCTATCTCGGCTCCCCTACCCACCAAACCAATCCCAATCCCTCCCCCAACCAAAAAAATTAACAATTTAAAATTTTATTTTTGAATTCAAATTTTAAAAATATAGGTTTTTCTCTACCCCACCCAACCCCTGACCACGCCTACCCACCTAAAAAATAATTTAAAATTTTCATTTTCTTTAATCCACACCTACCCCAACCCCCTACAGTCCCCCATCACCCCAACATTTTTTTTTAAAATTTTCATTTTTTACCCCATCCCCTACCAGCTCCTCCCCCACCCCCCCGAATTATTTTTTTTTAAAAGTTTATTTTTGAAAAATATTTTCAAATTTTCAAAATTTTATTTTTTTACCCCACCCTACACCGACTAGCCCCCCACCCTCCCCCCACCCTCCCCCCACACACAAAAAAAATCCCACTTTGAAAGTTAGGTCCCGAGTCGGGTGTAGTCGGATCCCGATTCGAAAGTTGGGGTCGAAATCTCGATTTGAAAGTCGAATCTTTGGTCTCACACCGGTTGTTGGTTGTCGGGTCATGATATGGAACTCGAGTCTCGATTTGAGTGTCTGAGTCGAATTTTGAATTGGTCGATCATGTTCAAATTTGGATGTCAGGGTTAGGTCTTGGGTCGAATATCCGGTCCTAGTTCGAATGTTGGGTCTTGGGTTGGAAGTCGGGGTCAGGTCCTGGGTCAGATCTCAGAGTCGGGTTTCGAATAGGTCGTTGGGCTTACATCGTAGTTCGGGTGTTGGGGTCATGTCCTAGATCTATTATCGAGGTTGATATCGGGGTAAAAAATTATTTTTTGAAAAAGTATTTTCTACTCTCTAGCAAAAAAATAAAAGATATTTTCTGAAAATTATTTTTCATTCACCAATCAAACATTAAAAAATATTTTTTGGAAAAATATTTCTACTCACCAGCCAAACATGAGAAAATAAGTCAGAAATTCACTTATTTTTTGGGAAAATATTTTTCATGAAAAACAGTTTCCTTCTTACCAAACAGACCCTAAAGGGTAAAACGGTAGACAAAATCAAGTTGATTATAAAAAGGTTATATTACTTTCACAAATAAGTCATATTTTTTCTTTGTTATACTTTTTCAACATATTTGCTCATTCTATTCAATTTTATGGTCCTATTTGTTCTTATACTCTAAAAAAGGGGTCATATTTATGTATTGACCCTCCAGGTAATTTTCTTTATTTTCATATCTTTTCAGCATTTAGAGCTTTTTTGTAGCGACCACAAGTCATTTATGACTTGCTAGGACTGACGGTTCGGTCACCGGGTCGTTCGTTTGGATTTTGTGCAAGTTTTCATATTTTGGAGCCTTTGAAGATTGAACGGTTGACTTCCGTCAAAATTTCAAGAAGACGACCTTAGAATGCAATTCTGGCGGTTTAATCAGCTCCGGAAGGGCCATTTTAGGCAAAAGGCATGGTTGGTTTGGGCCCTGAGACTTCTGATGTGAGTTTGTGCCGTTAGGCCTTTTAACTTAGAAGCTTAAGCCAATGATTGTCTTTGATCAATATTCTTGGTAAACGTGCTCACATGAGAATTCCGTTAGTGTGGTTAGCCGAAATGTCGAGTTTGGTGTAGAACGATCTTTTATGCGGTTTCCTAGGCTTTCGGTTTCATTTTGAGCCTTCTTGTGGTGTTTAGCTTAAAACGAAACTTAGGTGTGGTACCCACTTTTCATCGAAACGACCTCGGATGGAAGTTTTGATGGTTTTGTTTTGTCTGGAATATTGAATTTAATGGGGTAGCATATTTCTTTTGCGCGCACGGGGTTTCGAATATATCCCGAGCACCCCATCGCAGAATTCGAAGTTTGAGCAGACCAGCTAAAGTGCTAATATCTGGTGCTGGCTTTTAGCGATTAGATATCAGACTTTTCACAACTAGATTTTACTTTTAGCGACCAGTTTCGGGTATTTATCCTAGAAATTTCAGCTTTCAGCCCTCATTTTCAAAAGGCTATTTCTCTCTCATCCGAGCTTTGATTTGAGTGATTCGATGTCCCGTGTGATCTTTGGGAGCACGTTTACTTGGATAAGTGATTAGAAGTTGCTGAGGAACCTTCATTTGAGGTAAACTTCAGCTCGAAGCAGCTGCTTTTGCTTGGTTTTCTTATTAATTTTGCATGTTGTTGGGGCTGATTTCGGGCCTCGGATTTTGTTCAATTTTGGAAATCAAGTTCGATGTATAGTTTAGGACCTTTCGATGGAGTTAATTTTGGGATTCCCAACGTGGGTCCCACATTCTCATTTTGACTCAATTTTGGGTCCATTTCCAATTATTGTGATTTTAGTGTCTAAATGTCCGTAATGACGTTGTGATTGATAATTTGATAGTTTGGCGGTGTTCAGAGGCATTTTGGATGCGGATAGCTCATGTGTGGTGGATTCAGAGCGCTTGTGTTCGGCTTTGAGGTAGGCTTCGGTCTACTTTCTTGATTGAGCTTCTTAGATAATGCCTAGTATAGATTTCATGTAATTTTTAATGGTATTTGCCGGGGATTAGCTTTCCTCTTGTTATTCCATCATTTCTTGATTTTGTAGGAGCCTTGGGCTTATTGTAGGTGTTGGGATCCGTAGTTTAGACCGTGGCTTCACTTGCGGTGTAGATGATCTTGCTTATCCTTGTTAGGATTGATTCGTGGTTGCCTTATATTAGGTTGGACATTAGATGCTTTAGATTGTGTTTTATCACCTCGTAGTTATAGTTTGCCTCCTTTAGGGCTTGTTTTGGGTCGTTCTACTTGTGATGATGCTTGTGACCTTGGTGGCTCGTCATTGCCGTGGGTTGGTCCTAGTTGTGCTCAGTCTGGGATTGGAGCGGTGTGATTGGGGTAGGGCATTGTCCCTTAAGTTTGGTCCCCCTTTATTGATTTGAAATCTCTTCTTGATCCCTTTGCTTCTTGATTAGCGATGGGCATGTTGTATCCTTATTGAGCTTATGATTATGTTGTTCGGCCTGAGGCCATGTGCGAGGACCAGTTGGATCCCAGGTTTGTACTCTTTGCTTTGGTAGGGTGGTCTCATTGGCTGTATAATTATTTGAATTTGAGTGCCTTGTTTGAATGTTGGTGATGGCATGCATTGCATTGCTTGCTCATTCTCATGAATTTTGTGGTACGATCGCAGCCCATGCATTGGCATATTTATCATTTATAATGAGATACTATTTTACTCAGTTTTTATTCTAAACTAGTTTTAGTGAGAATCGTATCACCTCGATCACTTGATTTTCTGAATTTTGAGATTATGAGGCGTCAGGAACGTGCTCCTTTTCTACTTGAGATATTAGAGGCATCTGGGATGTGCTCAGTTTTCACTTGACTACCCGGCGTGTCGACGCCCTTTCTTGCATGATTTTGGTTTTACTTACGCTCCCGGGTCACTCGAGTGGACTGGATGGTTGAGCGGCTTTGATACTTGAGATCTTCTTTGGAGTCTATACGCCCCCTAGCACTCTTGTTAGCTAGGCAACTAACGCCCCTGAGAGTGGGTGGCTTGCTAGGCGGCCTAGACATATGAGATTCTCTACGAAGTTGACATGCCCCCGAGGCACTTTTGCTAGTTGGGCGGTTGACGCCCCTAGGAGTGGATTGTATGGCTGGGCGGCCTGGGTTGATAGTCACTCTTGCTAGCGGGGCTGGGAGTTGACTGGTTGAGTTGATAGTCATTTTTGCTAGTTGGGCTGGGAATTGACTGAAATCTTATGGTTATGGTTTCGGATGGTCACTGATGGTTCTGCTGCTTACCCTACATTCATATGCATTGCCTATCATCGGTATACTTGTTTGTTGTTGGTACCCTCTGGTTTATGGGGGCCGATTGTGTTATGCTTGTTGTTTGTACCTTCCGATCTTATGGGGGTTCGATTAGGCTATTATTTGATTATATTATATTCTCTGTTGTTGTTTTATTGTTACTAGTAGGTTTTGACTTTAGAATTGTAGTTGTGGGTTCTCCTGACACTGGGTAGTTGACTTGTTATCTTAGTTGCTTGCGATTAAGTTGTTGGCTTGCGATCCAGGTACATCCTTGACTCGACTTCTTATCCCTTGTTTCCTGTTTCTATTCTTTATTTCTTGTCTATTTCATTATTTTCTGTTTAGTTACTTGTGTTATGCTTTCCTTATTACTTGTTGTATATGCTTGGTTATCTTTTGAGCTCAGTCGATCGTTGCCTACTGAGTACCATTTTTGGTACTCATACTACACTTCTGCCCCCTGCAGATTGCTGTTGAGTTATCGCCATTGATTTGGAGTCATGCGGAGCAGCTTGGGATTTCAGAGATTAGGGTGAGCTCCTGGCGTCTGGAGCTACCAATTTCCGTCTATTTTGGATAGGCTTAGTCTTTATGTTGTATTAAGAGACAACTTGTACTCTTCTTGTAATTGTGAAAGCCTTGTACTCCTATTTTAGATTAGATGCTCAATTACTAACTGATGCCAGGTCTTTGGATGGTTCCTGTATGGTTTTGTTGGTTTTTCTTTCTCTGCTTTGTTCTAAGCTCTTACTTCTTGTTGTTGACTTTTTCTTAGTAGTCCGTTGCTTATGGCTCTTGGCTAAGGGTTAGGCTTACATACTGGTGGGGTGTAGTTGGTGTCATCATGACCTGAGAAATTGAGTCTTGTAAGATTGGTATCAGAGATCTAGGTTGATCGGCATCGTGGGTATGAGATAAAATGCCTAGTAGAGACCTGCGGATCGGTGCAGAGACGTCTGCATCCTTTCCTCGGGAGGCTATAGGGAATTCTTAGGAAATTCTATTTTTGACTCTTATCGTGTATTTGTGCTTTGAGTAACCTCTAAAACTGCTTCTTTGAAATCTACTCTTTCCTGGGTGGATATCACAAAGAATTTGATGGACGTGGGCGGAGCATCAACACATTCCATTAGAGTTTCAGCACGTGATTAGGCTAGAAGGCCTCATTCAGATATGGACCTTGAGGTCGGAGGCATTCCTTAGCATTCACAGAGTTGGGGGGGGGAGAAACCCAGAATTTGGGAGGGTCTTTGGCTACCTCGGTTCCTTAGTATTTAGTGT
Source organism: Solanum appendiculatum (assembly GCA_018342035.1). Lineage (NCBI taxonomy): Eukaryota > Viridiplantae > Streptophyta > Magnoliopsida > Solanales > Solanaceae > Solanum > Solanum appendiculatum. The sequence continues at coordinate 135,595 of JAGDQO010001650.1, forward strand.
AAGGAGGTTGGAGCTCCTCCGTGGGTACACCTCTGGTAGGTGCAATTCTTGGTGCAGCGGGTGCTCCTTAGAGCATATTTGGGTTGATTAGTCCCCAGCAAGGTTCATCGTCTGTTTCTAACTATGTGTTGGGATTTCTAGAGCGGGTTGGGCATAACCCCACATTGTTTCCTTCAGATTATGAGTTGAGTCAAGGGTTGATCGAAGGGTTGGCTTTGCCACTCACGTTAGTATCAGAGCATTTAATATCGGCAGGGTCTACCTTTCACTTGGTTGTGAGTCATGTGGGGGCTAGTAGACATTCCTTGAGAGTAATGGTGGTAAGAGGGTTTGCCATCAGTACAACGGTGACAAAATTCCACTTTGAGGTGAGTATCAAATCAGAGAAGGACACCTTTCTTTTTGACCTATCAGGCCTATGGAGGTAGCATCTCAGGTTCCAGGGGGTGAGGTAGGTCATGGTACTGACAGCAGCCAGAGTTTAGGCCAGACTTCTCATATTGGTCATTTTGGACCTTCGGGTTTTGGGTCTCTTGTTACTCTAGTTGGGTCTTGGAAGGTAGTTGCTCTCGGTAATGGTTGCTATGGGTGTGGCAAGATAGGCCACTATGTTAGAGATTGCCGCAAAGCCCCAATGCAGTTTGCTAGAGGTGGTTCTGAGTCTGGCAGAGGTAGACAAGGTAGATCACCACGTTCTTCGTGCCGAGCTTCATGCTATAGAGGTTGCTATGATTGTGGAAAGCTGGACCCTTAGTCTAGAGAATGCCCTAGGTGGGAGTTGCTTTTCCAAGTATTGCAGATATCTAATAGTCCCCAGGCTAGGGCGGTTGGACTTAGTTGTACCTGTGGGGAGCTTATTCATCAGCCTACAGCTTGTCCCCAATATGGGATCATGATGAGAGGTATTCATCTAGATCACTCTTATGGGTTATCGACTCTTTTGGTTAGAGGTGGTGCCTTTGGTGTTGCCATTACTACATCAGGTGTTCAGGTTGAGGTCGGGTGTGGTCCATCCTATTCTTTTGCAGGCTGGTCAGAGGCCAAGGCTTCAGATATCCCTTCTTTGAATGCGATTTTATGGTTTATCCCGTTGGTTCTTATTTTGTGTGATTTGGGGTTTTCATGCCCACTTGGGTTTATTTGACTTATGACCTATCGCTGGCTTGTTGTGGTAGTTTAATTTAAAAATTGTGTATGTGTTTTGGCCCTGTAGTTGATTTTTTTTAGTAGTGGATCGAGTAGGCTGTGTTGCTTTGATTTGGGAGTAGTGGCTGAGTAACTCCTTGTGACTTTTCCTTGATAATCGTTTTGTGGTTGTGGCCTTAGAATTGCTGGTTTCCCTTTTTTCCACCCTTATTGTGTGCTTTTGCTGTGATGCGGATCCTTGTTTGATAGGTGGCTAGACCAGCTTTTCTCGATTTGCATTTTGTATGTTGTAGGCCTAGTTGGCTTAATTGTGAGTCGTCCCTTTTGAGTAGTAGTTGGGAGAATGCTAGTTCTCGGAGTTGTGTGTTGGGTAGTTAACCTTCTTTAGTTGTGGTAGTCCTCTTTGGTTTCTTTCTCCATTTTCTTTAGTCTTTTCTCAAATCCAGAGTTGTGTTTTCGCTCGTTCGGTCTTTTGGATTCATCCGCTTCTTTTTGTCTTGGAGGTTGGTTATGGCTAGCTGGAAGTTTGAGGTGTGATCCCTTGTTTTGCCTGGACTAGCTATTGTGTTGGTTCTTTATTGCTGTGTTGATAGCCCTCGAGGTCGGTGCATGATTTAGAGTTGGAAAGGTGGTGTTCATTGGTGATTTCAGGCCTTAGCCCTGTTGGGAAATTGAAACTTGCTAAGAAGATTTATCTTCAGGATGGGGTCATGGTAATTGGTTGGATTTTGGAGTTGGCTCTAGTTTAGGATGCATGGTTTGCTTTAGTCCTGCTTGGTAGCTTGCTTGGTTCGTGATAGGGTTGGTACCCTTGGGCCACTATTAGCAGTTGACTATGTTGATACACCACCTGCCGACTTGGTTTCCCTTAGGATGGGGTGTTTGGCTCGGATTTGCAGTGGCAGAGCAGTTTATGGGCTCGTGGTGTCGGTGTTTCAGAAGTTCCTTTGGTTAGAGTAAGTTGTTGGAATGGGGCTCAGTGCTACCTTGTCGTTCACAGGATGCTCATCCTTTAGATTAGAGTGGTTAGATTTAGAAGGTTTTGTTTCAAATGGGTTTCTTGGTTTGGAGGGTTAGAAATGGATTTTAGGGTTTGACCATGGGCTGAGTACCTTGTCTTGGCAGTTGTCGTTCTTCAATGTTCAGGAGAAGCCTGTTGTTCTTTCGAGGTTGATGTTGTGTGGGTTTGTAGGAAGGTTTCAACTGGTGCTGGAGTTGTTCAGGATAGCTAAGGACCGGTAGAACGCTCTTGGTGGTTAGAAGATAGTAGATGTGGAGCATAAGGTGAGTTTTCGATTTGGGCAGTTGGGTTGCATTTGTCATGGTCCTGCGTTTGCTCAATTCTGTTGTTTTGGTGTGGTATTTGTCTTTTCAGATGAATCTGATGCTTTTAGGCAAGTGTAGTTTAGTTGGGTGAGAGTTGGAGACCGAAATAGATTTGGAGGAGTTTTGAAGTGAATTTGAGGATTTTCCTCTTTGCCTGAGTTCTGTGATGACAATGTTCGATCTGAGGTTGTTTGAGGGTCTGGCGGAGCATGCAAACTCAGTATCATCGTCTTTTGTGCCTTTAGGTTGTGTCTATCCTTCTACTTTTGCGGATAAAAGTCCTTTGAGTAGTGGATGTTGTAATGATAATCCATGTCATTTTCTTAATTTTCTGATCTTTTCAACATTAAGAGCATTCTTGTAGCGATGACAAGTCATTTATGACTTGCTAGGACTGAGAGTTAGGTCGCCGAATCGCTTGTTTGGATTTTGTGCAAGTTTTCATATTTGGGAGCCTTTGATATTTGAATAGTTGACTTCAATCAAAAGTTCAAGAAGACGGTCTCAAAATGCAATTATGACGATTTTATCAGCTCGAGAAGGGCCATTTTAGGCAAGGAGCATGGTTGGTTTGGGTGATGAGTCAGTAGATTTGACACATTTATAGCTTCGATTGTGCCAAATTGGTGTCCTTAATGCCCATTTTGCACCTATAACTAATGTTAAATCGTTTGTGTGCAGCATGAAGGACCTAGAATAAGGAAAGGGCAATATAATTTAAAAACAAGCCAAAAGAATGCAAAAGTTGAAACAAAAAGAAGGCTGAGGCTCGCCAAAGGCAACTTGGCAAGTCGCCGAGTGAATGCAGCGTCGCCTAAAGTTCCAGCAAACAAAGGATAAATACAAGTCAAGTTGGTGAGCTGAGGGACCAGACGACGAGTCGCCGATCAAGATGCGAGCCCGATGCACCTCACCTAATGTTCCAGAATGAAATCAGTACTGAAGTCAAGAATTAAAAGGTGAGATCAAACAATTCGGTACATCACCGAGTGGAAGGGCGAGCCCGACTAACACCACCGAATGACCCTGAAATTCAAATCGTGTGGAGTTTTGGGAAAGTATAAATAGAAAATTTTGAATTGAATTTGGGAGAGAGCTGGGAGAGAGGAACTAGAACTAAAACATAGAAAGTACATTGCAGTTGAATTGAGTTTGTGAACTATTCTTGTGAATTCTTGGGAATTGCACTTTGGGTAAATTTTAGTTGATTGTATTTGTTGCTTGGAGACTTGGAAAATCAATGGCTAATGTTTTTGGTAACTATATCTTCATCATTACTATGATTGGCTAAAACCCCATAGCCTTAGGGGTGTTATTATGTGTTCAAATGCCTAATTAGCTTATGGGTCTTATGGATTGCTAAATTAAATGTTGAAATAGAATGGGTTCAGTTGATAATTCATATTTTTATTTTATGAATTGAAGTTGCAAATTCATTTCTAGTTTATATCTCTTTGTATGCTTGTTAAAGGTGCAATTGAGTGGAGTTATTAACTGATGGTTGTATGAGTTCTCACTTGTACTACTCAACTTGTTAAAGTGGGTTTGATTAAGGTGCTAGATTGTATTTCATATTGTATTGCCTGTTGGGGTTTGGTAGAATCCAATTGAAAACATGGTAGTTGGTTGCGAAATAGCTATCATAGTTGTAATCTTACCTACCCATTATGTTTCAGCATTTTTATGCAATTCGTAATGACCCATTTAGTGAAATTGGTATTTGAACACTCACACATCCCTAAGGTCCCAAAATTTTCATTGGTTAAATCTCTCTTTAGCTCGTGTTTGCTTAAATCAATCATTTAAAAATCTTTCCTGTTGATAATTGAAACTTGGCGATTTACTTTATGCATCGATTCATTTGCTTACCTTTACAAAAGACTAGATCACTTTAGTACTTCGTATTTGAATTCTATACTCTGTGCCATTCCTCTTGGGATCGACCCCAACTTCTCGTTGGGTTTATATTGCTAACGATCGCCTACATCTTGAATTGTGATAGGTGTAGTTAAGCGTTATAAAAAATGACGCCTTTGCCGGGGAATGGCATTTAGAATTCTTGCATCGACGTATTTGAGTGAACTAGTTTGATTGTAGTCGAATTTACTTATTAGTCTATTCGTTGTTTATTTTCAACATGTGACAACATGAGTGACGCTGATAGTGTTGTTGGCTAGAATGATGAGATACGTCATGTGAATGATGACATTGGTAATCTGAATGACTTCAATGTAGCTCAAGTGGTCAGTGCTGGAGCTATACGCTTGCCCCCTATTGCGGGTAATGCCATCTTTCATGTGACCGGAACTGTGCTTCAGGTGTTGCAAATCAAAGACTCATTTGGAGGACTTGTTCATGAGGATCCACATGAACATCTTCAGAACTCTTTGGATGTGTGCAACCCTTTCACATTCAAGAACATCTCTCAAGAGTCAATTCGACTTCGGTTGTTTCTTTTCTCTCTAAATGGGGAAGCAACAAAGTGGTTGGCTGAATTACCAAGAGATTCAATTACTTCTTGGGTGGATCTAACAGAAGCATTCCTTGAACGATTCTTTTCCCTATCGAAGATGGTGAAATTGAGAGATAGTATTCAGAACTTCAAGAGACTTGATGGTGAACCAATCCATGAGACATGGCTCAGATTCCAAAAGCTTCTTAATAAGGCGTGGTGTGACTCTGAGAAAAGAAAATCCTGTGTTTAGGTCCTTACTAAGCAGAATTCGTAAACTATGCAAAGGCTCTTTGAGGAATTTGAGAAGAAAAGTTCACAGAAGGTTGGGAAATAGTACGTCCAGTTCACCAGGTTCTACCACTGTAGGGCCCAATCATACTCAAAAGAAGAGTTTGGTCCGCTCTTGGCCATTCCACACGCTGCCTAGCAGAGACGTGCTTATCTGAAGTGGATTATCTCTTTTGTAGTAAGAAGAAATGAAAGTATGGCGGCCTCTATGCTCAATCGAATAAGAAAGCTCGAAAGGCAAAATAGCCTTTTTTTGCTTACGAACGAGCGGAGTGCTTACGACCGTGGTAGCTGTGAACCTCCTGGGTCTTGCTCTCTCATCTTTTTTCCTCCGCCTTCCTCTTTTTTATTTAGTAAAGGCGGATTAAGCCAAAAAATCTTTTTTTTCCGAACAATCTCATCCTCAAAGCTTCTTCTACAATGTCCTACTCATGGGTTTCTTGAAAATGTGCTATTGCAATATTTCTACCGTAGCCTTGATTCGGTAAACAAGTCTATTGCCGATCATTTGAGTCAAGGTAGAATCATGAGACAACCATTTCCTATTGCATCAGCATTGCTTGATGATATGATAGAGATCAACCGGGCTTGGCATACAAGAGAAGATCAAGTATCTCCTCTTGTAGTCGGAATGATTAAGGAGCAAATTGAGGAAGACCATGAACGTGATGCGAATATGGCCAAGATGATGACTCAAATGGACTTGTTAACAAAGCATGTCATGGGTGCGGGATCCAAAGCCGTTAACGCAGTTGCTATGAGCCCAGATGATGCTGCATTTGAAACCATGTACAACGAAGAAGTCCAATTTGTGTCGAATCAAATGGTGGGTTCTCGCCCGATCTATCAAAAGCCGAGTAGGAATCAAGGTTGGAACAAAAATCAAGGTAGTGGTTGGAGAGATAATCGTGAGTGGCATGATCAAGGTGCCAATTGGAGCGATGGTGAGTGAGATTGATATGTGCCTCCACATGATCGTCCTAAAGCTACCAAACCAAAGACTGATCCTGAGAGTTTTTGAACTGAAGATATGCTTGCTCGTATTTTGCACAAGGTGAAAGGTTCAGACAAAGTACTTAAAGAGATGAAGGCTCATTTCACCTCTCTAAATCAAACGGTGACTTCTCACTCTGCTTCTATTAAACATCTGGAATCACAAATGGTTCAATTGTTCACTCAATTGCATCAAAGACCAAATGGTGGCCTTCCTAGTGACACATTGGCTAACCCGAAGAATGAGAATGCTCAGTGTATGGAGGTAGTGACTCAAAGTGGAAAAGTTATGGGTAGTGATGTGGTTGAGACTGATGGGGCTGATGATGATGTAGATAACGGTGTACCCATCAAAGATGCGGATTCAATGAATGATGTGACACCTGGTGGAACTACTACATCAAAGATAGGGGATGTGTCTAAATCAGTTGCTCCAAAGCCGTTGCCTAATATTAAACCCCCTTTCCCACAAAGGTTGAAGAAGAGAGATGATGATGCAAAATTCCAAAAGTTTCTCTCTATTTTTAAGTCTCTCTCTATAAACCTTCCGCTGGTAGACACATTATTAGAAATGCCTGGGTATGCTAAGTTTATGAAGGAGTTGGTCATGAAGAAGAGAAGTATGGACTTTGAAACAGTTGAGGTATCCCATAATTGCAGCGCTATCATGTCAAATGTGGTTGCTAAAAAAGATGATCCGGGAGCTTTCACAATATCGTGCACTATTGGGGTGTTCAAGTTTGCCAAAGCGTTATGTGATTTGGGAGCTAGTATCAACTTGATGCCATATGCTATTTTCAAGCAACTTGGGCTAGGTGAGCCTAAGTCAACCATAATGCGACTCCTCATGGCGGATCGTTCTATTAAGCAACCTATTGATATTCTGTATGATATTTTGGTAAGGGTTGACAAGTTCAATTTTCTGGCAGATTTTGTTATTCTTGATTGTGAGATGGATGCCGAGATCCCGATTATTCTTAGTAGACCATTCCTGGCTACCGAAAGAGCTTCGGTTGATGTGGAGAGTGGCGATTTGAAATTTTGAGTTAATGATGAGGAAGTCACTTTTAACGTGTGTAAATCTATGAAACAACCAAATGATATCCATGTGGTGTCTGTTATTGATGTGATTGATGAATCGATTGCTAGTATTGGTGAAATCTCTTGTATTGGTGAATCTTTAGCTGCGGTCCTGTTGAACTATGATGGGGAAGAAATTCAAGATTATGATAAAGTGGTGGCTGTTTTAACGGGTTTAGGTTCTTACTCGAAAACTCCTTTGAAGCTTGAGATTGATTTGAAAAATAGAGAAAGTCCTCCCGCGAAGCCATCCATTGAAGCACCTCTGAAGCTTGAGTTGAAAACTCTTCCTTCTCATTTTCAATACTTATTTTTGGGGGCGAACAATACCTTGACGGTAATAATCGTAGCTGACTTACTTGAAGGGCAGGTTCAAGCACTTGTTAGTGTGTTAAAAATATTTATCAAAGCTATTGGATGGACAATTGCTGATATTGAGGGAATCCTTCCCGGTATTTCCATGCATAAGATTCAGTTGGAAGCTGAATGTAAGCCGAGTGTCGAACACCAAAGTAGGTTAAACCCTCCAATGCAAGAATTAGTTAAGAAGGAAATCAACAAGTGGTTAGATGCAGGTGTGGTTTACCCTATTGCAGATAGCAAGTGGGTAAGCCCGATTTAATGTGTCCCAAAGAAGGGTGGTATGACCGTTGTCTCGAATGAGAAAGTTGCACTTGTACTAATGCGTCCAGTTACTGGGTGGCATGTGTTCATGGACTATAGGAAGCTTAATTCGGCAACTTAGAAGGATCATTTTCCAATGCCCTTTGTGGACCAAATGCTCGATAGATTGGCAGGGCGTGGATGGTATTGCTTCTTTAATGGTTATTTTGGTTACAATCAAATATCCATAGCCCCGGAGGATCAAGACAAATTTACATTCACTTGTCCCTATGGAACATTTGCCTTTAAGCGAATTCCTTTTGGGTTGTGTAATGCATCGGCAACATTCCAAAGGTGTATGTTGTCTATTTTCGCTAATCTGGTTGAAGCCTCGATGGAGGTCTTTATGGATGATTTTTCCGTAGTTGGGGACTCATTTGAAGAGTGCCTTGAACACTTGGGCCGAGTCTTAAAGAGATGTGTCGAAACAAACCTTGTACTTAATTGGGAGAAGTGTCACTTCATGGTGAAAGAAGGGATTGTTTTGGGGCACAAGATTTCAGGTAAAGGTATACAAGTGGATCAGACAAAGATTGAAGTTATCGCCAAATTACCACCTCCTATCTCAGTTAAGGGTGTCCAAAGTTTCTTAGAGCATGCCGGTTTCTATCGGCGGTTTATAAAGGATTTCTCTAAGATAGCTCATCCTCTTTGCAAGATTCTTGAGAATGACAACATTTTTATGTTTGATGAGGCTTGTATGGTTGCTTTTGAGTGCCTAAAGGAGAAACTTGTGCCGGCTCCGGTAATTGTAGCTCCGGATTGGGGTAGCCCATTCGAATTGATGTGTGACGCTAGTGGCGCTGCCTTGGGTGCTGTACTTGGTCAACGTAGAGGCAAGCGATTTCACTCGATATACTATGCAAGCAAAACCTTAAATGTGGCTCAAAGGAACTACACTGTTACCGAGCAAGAGTTGTTAGCTGTAGTGTACGCTTTTGAGAAATTCCGAGCTTACTTGTTTGGGACTAAAGTAGTGGTGCACACTGACCATGAGACCATCCGTTACTTAATGGCTAAGAAGGATGCTAAACCATGACTGATTCGGTGGGTATTATTGTTACAAGAGTTTGATTTCGAGGTCCAAAATTGGATGGGATGTGAAAATCAAGTGGCTGATCATCTATCGAGACGTGAAACGAGTGTTGCTGTGTCAGGTGACAGGAATATTGAGGACTTTTCCTGATGAGATGGTCATGATGGTATCTAAAAACTCCACCCCTTGGTATGCCGATTTTGCCAATTACTTAGTTTGTGGACTTCTTCCTGATGGACTGACGTTCTATCAGCGTAAGAGGTTTCTTTTTGATGCAAAAAGGTATTTTTGGGATGAACCCTATCTGTTCAGGGAGTGTGCTGATCACATAATCCAAAAATGTGTACCGAAAGTCGAAGTCGACGCTATTCTTATTGCCTGCTGCGCATCTCCAGTTGGTGGCCACTACAGTGGGGTACAATCAGCGGCAAAGGTGTTTCAAAGTGGCTATTATTGGCCAACACTGTATCAGGATGCAAATTCTTTTGTCCGCAGGTGTAGTTCATGTCAAAATCAAGGAGGACTGTCACGAAGACACGAGCTTCCCTTACTCCCATCCTTGAGGTTGAATTGTTTGATGTGTGGGGAATTGATTTTATGGGTCCTTTCTTGAGTTCTTTTGGGAACATATATATTTTGGTGGCCGGTTATTATGTGTCAAAGTGGGTGGAAGTTGTCGCTTTACCCAACAATGAGGGGAGAAGTGTCATTACATTTCTTAAGCGATATATTTTTACAAGGTTTGGTAAACGTCGGGCAATTATTAGTGATGGAGGTTCGCACTTCTGCAACCAATTGTTCGCATCACTACTGAGCAAGTATGGAGTAAAGCACAAGGTTTCCACCCTTACCAACCGTAAACAAGTGGTCAGGTTGAAGAATCCAACCGGGAAATTAAAGAAATTTTTACCAAAACCGTGAATGGAAATCGTTCTGATTGGTCATGTAAATTCGAGGATGCTTTGTGGGCCTATCACACTGCTTTTAAAACACCCATTGGTATGTCTCCATATCTATTGGTATTCGGCAAATCATGTCATCTCCTGGTGGAACTTGAACATAAAGCCTTGTGTGCTTTGAAAAGCATAAATTTGAACTGGGACGTTGCGTCCAAAAGTCGGGTTGACCAACTTCATGCTTTGGAGGAATTTCGGCCTCGAGCATTTGAAAGTTCTGCTCTATATAAGGAGAAAACGAAAAAGTGGCATGATGCAAGAATACTTCATCGAGAATTTAGGGTGGGTGATTGTGTGTTACTCTATAATTCTCGTTTGCGACTATTTCTGGGAAAGCTCAAGTCTAAGTGGTCTGGCCCTTTTAAGGTTGTCCGTGTGTTTGACAACGGAGCTATTGAAGTCCAAGGTGATAATGGGTCTCTCTTTAAAGTTAATGGACAAAGGCTGAAACTCTATTTTGGAGAAGCTCCCGTTGTGTGATAGATTGATGTGGTGTACTTAGATGATGCTTGAATGCGTGTCCACGTCGTGCCACGAAGTTAAATAAGGCACTTCTTGGGAGGCAACCCATGTTTTCTTTTAGTATTTTAAATAACGTGTGTTGAGTGTGTAGGTTAGAGTAGGAAATTTTGAGAAAATGCAACTAGGCGAGGTGTGGGTCCAATCGGCGCATCGCCCAATTGCCCCAGGATCACCTAAATTCATCAGAAATTGAAAGTTGAAGTTGCAAGCTACATTGGAAAATTAGGAGAACTTTTACACCATTCGGCGAGTCGCCGAACGGATCGGCGAGCCCAATCTAGCTCGCCCTCCGGACTTGAATTATGGCTTGGCTTTCTGCAACTTTTGGCGATGGGAGGTTCCACTCGGTGCATCACCGAGTGAAACGGCGACATTAGTAGCCTCGCCCTTTGGGGCGCGAACTGAAGGGTTTTTAATCTTTTCAAATTCAAATTTTTCATCACCTTTGAAATTTTCCTCGTATCCTCACACATCCGCACTCTTGCATATTTTATTCGCAATTTGTTGTTGTTGATTGCTAGTAGGAGTGTTTTGGACGTGTCCCCGCCCCCATTTTCTTTGTGTGTGCATTACATTTTCGGCCTTGAGGTTAGTTTTTGAAGTTTCCGATTTGTGATCGCTATTAATTGTCAATATCAATTGCGCTTACTTGGGTGTTTTTTTTTTATGTGTGCTTGCTTGCCTTGATTGTCATTAATTGCCTTGTTGATTTAATTTGCGTTATTGAATGCCAAATTTTTGTTAATTCGGGCTTTGTGATTTGGGTTTTTGAATTGATTGTTTGTGGGTTGTTGTTTATGCGTTGGGCCAAGTCTGAGTAGCCTCGAATTCGATAGAATGACTTAAATTTGCCCAATGATGGATTGGGTGACATCTTTCTTAAGGGAAAATCATCATTTTGTTGTTTTCAATATGATTTGGGGAAGTCTGAGTACCCCGTGGTGAAATTGGGCATGGGTATAGGTTAATAGTTGATGTTTGAACTTTAATTGTTGTGCACTGGGCTGTTAATTGTAAATCGTAAGAATTATGGGAAGGGTGTTGATTAGAAGTGGTTCGGCGAGCTAAGTCGGGCTGGCCGTCCCACTCGGCGACAAGCCAATTGCATCCCCATCGCCCTTTTTCTGTGAGTTTTTGGCCTGTGTATTCTGTAATATTCAGCGAGCCCCCTCTTGCTCGCCAAGTGAACTAGGTGACTCGCCGACCTGTTAGTTTCATCACCCTTTTGCTTCCCTTTTTGCCGGATTTTCTTCTGTTACTTTCGACGATGTGTCTTTTGTTCGCCCAATAGTTTCGACGACTCGCTGAGTGGTTCGGTGAGTCTTTCTGCAGTTTTGTTTGGTTGATTCTTTTGTATCCTAATTTGATCGATCTTTGTGTTCGCTTGTGTTGTTTGACAGATATGCCTCGCCGTAAAGTTGTCACTCAGAAACCTCTTAGGAAGAAGGCAAAGGGTGTAGTCATTGCTTTAGAGGTTGACCGACCACACCAACCAACACAACCCAACGTGCGCTCAATGGATAAGAGCAAAAAGTAAATCATAGAGGAGCCCTCTTTTGAGAGTGAGGAACTCTCCATCCAGTTACTTCTACAGAATCTGAGGGTTCGGAGGGTGAGGAGTCCGGGACTCTGATTGGTGAAATTCTGAAGCGGACCCGCGCTGAGGTTAGGTCCAAGAATCTGCATGACCCACTGGCTAGGGTCAACACTTCCTCTTCTACACCTGCGCCTCCAGCTACCGCAACTCCTACTTCTACTGCTCCAGCCCCGATTCTGGCCCCAGCCCAGCTTCTGAGGTCGATGAATAGATTAAAGGCTGCGGGTGCACGGACGATACTTGAGGAGAAGAGATTGTCTACCGATGGGGTGGTGGACAGATACCCTGTGGTATGGGACACAATTCGGGTGCACAAATTTCAGATTTTTACACATCCCCGGAGCCCGTACGTACCTACATGGGTTAGGGAGTTTTATGCCGCCTACTCTGGTCTGGTCCCATGGGTCAAGAAGTTGGCCCAATCTACGAAGCCTATGAACTTTGTCATCGTGAGGGGTAAGAAGGTTAAGTGTAGCCAGACAGAGATAAATGACGTTCTGGGTTTCACCTATAGGTACATGCACTCATTGGAAGACAAGTTGAAAGGGAGTTTGGACACCCTGAAGGGGTGGTTGGCACTGTTAATAAGTGATGCCTCCCCCCTGGTTAGATATCGGTGCCATCATTGAAGAGAGGGACCTAAACATTGTGTCCCGGTATTGGTTTGGTTTCCTGAGTAGCACTCTCATGCCATCCCAAAATGAGTCTATTCTCTGCCATCAGAAGGCAGCTCTTTTGTGGTGCATCATTGACAGGCAGCTACTAAATCTGGGCATGATCATCGAGTGTGAGATGCTGTTGAGAGCGAAGCAGCAGCACACCTACCTCCCGTTCCCGATATTGATTAGTGAGTTATGCAGACGGGCTAGTGTGCCATTCGACAGGAAGACGGATGTTGAGGTCACTTCGACCTCGTCGTGCGACATTCGGAGGATTGAGGCTGAGTATTTGAAGGACGAGGCAGAGAGGAGGAGGAGACCCTCAGGTTATACGTCGCCGACAGTGGATGTTGATGCCATGGAGACGGGTTCTCCCACTCCTGCAGTTGAGCCGTCAGGTACGCCTGTTCCGGATGCTCCTACCACTTCTGTCCCTGCACCAGGCCCCTTGTCTTCCTCTTCTCCAACTTCAGCCCCTAGCACCCGGCCTTTGAATCAGGCTATGATTATCAAGATGGGACATCTTGCACACTCAGCCGATGTGAGAGCTTCTCGGGTTGGGACAGCGGTCCCGGGCTTGATTGAGAGGGCTTTAGCTGCCGCCCTTGACCCTATCCACACTGAGTTAGCTGATCAGCGTCACCTCATTACTTCTCATAGAGAGATTTTGGCAGCCCTCACCGCTAGAGTCGAGGCATGTGAGCAGCGTGAGGGCAGCTCCACAGAGTTGACGGCCATCTGCACCGAGATTGCATGGTTGAGGAGAGATGTGGACGAGCTGAAGTCCACTGATATTACCATGATTTGGGGTATCGTGGATGTGCCTGAGGGTACGAGTGTCGATGTTCCTCCGCCTGCCACCATTGCTGTTGCTGCTGATGATGACGGTGCATCTGAGGCACTTGAGATGGATGAGGAGGACTTTGCGATGCAGGACCGAGAGGTGTATGCTGATCTCGAGGACCTGGAGGGTGATTTGGTCTAGGCTGTCACTACTGCGTCTCTCCGGGAGACTTCAATGATTGGGTCGAGTGGGACCCACCAGACTGAGGAGAGAGCTCCGGGCACTGATGACCTGGCTGAGGACACACCCCCAACATAGCGGGACAGGGGGATTTTCCAATGCATTTCTTTTATCTCTTATTTGTTGTTTATTTTGTTATTTAACATTGAGGACACTGCTTTGTCTTTTTGGTGGGGTGGTGTTTGTTATTTTGGATATTGCTTTAGTTGTTTTGCCATTGATTGTTGAATGAAATGGTTTTGAATTCTAGCGATATCTCTCTTTGCTTATCATTGTCGATTTTGTGCTAATTGTATGATTGTAGTTCTCTTGTACTTTTGAGCGTCGATTGTGCTCAATATCGATGACTTAAATAGTTCTCTTGATTGAACAATATGTTGGTGTGCATCCAAAGAGGAAAATTGGAGTTGCATAGTCCTGTGTAAACCCTTAGCCTCTCGTTGTGACTAGCGAATTGTTGATGGTGAGTCTTGCAATGACCGTTGCCCGCAAGTTTGACTCATAGAGTTGTGATCCACAATTGTGTTTGAATGCCATGTGTGGTGAGATTTACTTGAAAAGTGTGTATGATGATGCCTAGAACTTGCCCTGGTAGTCCGTGTGACTAAGCATTGATGAGTGTGGGATATGATCTTAGGCATAAAATTTTTCGAGGGTGAACCTAATTGCCATACCTTTGTGGACTACCTTGTGAGGGTGTGAATCCAACTTGACACCATTTAAGCCTATCCTTCTTCTTGGTTGAACCATAAACACGAGAACCTCAACATTTTGTGTGAAATACCATGTTTCTCATACCTATAACCTTCATGAAGCATTGGTAAATTGAATAACCAACTCAGGCCAAAAGCCGAAGTTGGGGAGGTGTGGTGAGAATGAAGAGGGAAACTGAGCTAGAGATTTGTAATGTTGATCTTTTGAAAGACTGATTGTAAAAATATTTGGAACCCCTCTAAAAAAAATTAAAAAAGAAGAGAAAAAGATGAAAAGAAAAGAAAAAGAAAAAGATATGAATAAAATAGTATCATTGTGCATGGAAGTAAAAAATGAAAGAGGGGTTGTTCATAGAAATGATTTATGTTCTTCAAAGTGAAAAAAAAGGATCAGTTGTGAAATTGAAGTGATTGAGAGAAAAGGAGAAGTGAAATGGTTTCCATGCTTCATGAAAGTAGAGCCACTAAACCAAACATGACCATACCTTGAACCTCAGCCCCGTTACAAGCCTCTAAAGTCCTTTGTGATCTTACATGAACCTTGTGATGGTTTGATGGAAAACTCGGGCAAGCCTATGGGCAAAGTTGTGCAAACTCTTTCTCTTTTGAGAGTGTGAGTGTTGTATTGATTCCAAAATATCGATTCTCAATTGAACTTGGGTAAGAGAGTGGAATCCTTCTTAATGTAAGGGCATTCAAATATCATTGTGGGCATAAGTTTGCATTTTAAGTACGCATTTGTGAGCATAGACTTTAACTGATGATCGCTAGTCAGAATCTGATGCTTTTGGTGTGCATTTGATCCTCGTATCTTAGATTAATCCTCGTGTGCACTTTCATGTGAGTTCTCAAGCAGCACTACTTGTAGACATTCCTATTGAGTCATTGATCTCTTGTTTTACTTGAGGACAACCAAAAGTTTAAGTTGGGGGTGTCGATGAGTCGGTAGATTTGACTCATTTATAGCTTCAATTGTGCCAAATTAGTGTCCTTAATGCCCATTTTGCACCTATAACTAATGTTAAATCGTTTGTGTTGCTCATGAAGGACCTGGAATAAGGAAAGGGCAATATAATGCAAAAAGAAGCCAAAATAATGCAAAAGTTGAAAGAATAAGAAGGCTGAGGCTCACCAAAGGCAACTCGGTGAGTCACCGTGTGAATGCAGCCTCGCCTAAAGTTCCAGCAAACAAAGGATAAATACAAGTCAAGTCGATGAGCTGAGGGATCAGACGGCGAGTCACCGATCAAGACGGTGAGCCCGATGCACCTCACCTAATGTTCCAGAATGAAATCAGTACTGAAGTCAAGAATTAAAAGATGAGATCAAGCAACTCGGTGCATCGTGGAGTGGAAGGGCGAGCCCGACTAATGCCGGCGAATGACCCTAAAATTCAAATCGTGTGGAGTTTTGGGAAAGTATAAATAAAAAATTTTGAATTGAATTTGGGAGAGAGCTGGGAGAGAGGAAATAGAACTAAAACTTAGAAAGTACATTGCACTTAAATTGAGTTTGTGAACTATTCTTGTGAATTCTTGGGAATTGCACTTTGGGTAAATTTTAGTTGATTGTATTTGTTTCTTGGAGACTTGGAAAATCAATGGCTAATGTTTTTGGTAACTATCTCTTCATCATTACTATGATTGGCTAAAACCCTATTGCCTTAGGGGTGTGATTATGTGTTCAAATGCCTAATTAGCTTATGGGTCTTATGGATTGCTGAATTAAATGTTGAAATAGAATGGGTTTAGTTTATAATTCATGTTTTTATTTTATGAATTGAAGTTGCAAATTCAGTTATTGTATATATGTCTTTGAATGCTTGTTAAAGGTGCAATTGAGTGGTGTTATTAACTGATGGTCGTATGAGTTCTCACTTGTACTACTCAGCTTGTTAAAGTGGGTTTGATTAAGGTGCTAGATTGTGTTTCGTATTGTATTGCCTGTTGGGTTTGGTAGAACACAATTGAAAGCATGGTAGTTGGTTGCAAAATAACTATCATAGTTTAATCTTACCTACCCATTATGTTTCAACATTTTTATGCAATTCGTAATGACCCATTTTGTAAAATTGGTATTTGAACACTTACACATTCCTAAGGTCCCAAAATTTTCATTGGTTAAATCTCTCTTTAGCTTGTGTTTGCTTAAATCAATCATTTAAAAATCTTTCCTGTTGATAATTGAAACTTGGCGATTTACTTTATGCATCAATTCATTTTCTTACCTATACAAAAGGCTAGATCACTTTAGTACTTCGTATTTAAATTATATACTCTGTGCCATTCCTCATGGGATCGACCCCAACTCCTCGTTGGGTTTATATTGCTAACGACCGCCTACATCTTGAATTGTGATAGGTGTAGTTGAGCGTTATCATTGGGCCCTGAGACTTCTAGTGTGAGTTTTTACCGTTAGGCATTTTAACTTAGAAGCTTAAGCCAAGGGTTGACATTGGTTAACATTTTTGGTAAATGTGCTAAGATGAGAATTTCGTCAGTGTGGTTAGCTGCGGAATATCGAGTTTGGTCTAGAACAACCTTTCATGTGGTTCCCTAGGCTTTCGGTCTCATTTTGAGACTTTTTACGGTTTTTAGCTGAAAATGAAACTTGGGTGTGGGATCCACTTTTTATCGAAATGACCTCGGATGGAAGTTTTGATGGTTCTGTTGGGTCTGAAATGTCAAATTTGATGGGGTAGAATATTTCATTTGCATGCACGGGGTTTCGAATGAATCTCGGGCACCTCATCGGAGAATTCAGAGTTTGAGCAAACCAGCTAAAGTGCTGATATCTGGTGCAGGCTTTTAGCGACAAGATAGCAAACTTTTACCGACCAGTTTCGGGTATTTATCCCACAAATTTTAGCTTTCCGCCCTCATTTTCAAAAGGTGATTTCTTCCTCATCCGAGCTCTAATTTGAATTATTCGAAGTCCTGTGTGATAGTTGGGAGTGTGGCTACTTGGGTATGTGATTAGAAGTTGTTGAGGAACCTTCGTTTGAGGTAAATTTGAGCTTGAAACTGCTGCCTTTGCTTGGTTTTCTTGTTAATTTTGCATGTCGTTGTTGGGGCTGATTTCGGGCCTCAAATTGTGTTCAATTTTGGAACATAAGTTTGAGGCGTAGTTTAGGACCTTTTGACGGAGTCAATATCAGGATTCCTGGTATGGGTCCCACATTCTCATTTTGATTCAATTTTGGGACCATTTTCAATTATTGTGATTTTATTGTCTAAATGTCCGTAATGACGTTCTGATCGATAATTTGATGGTTTGGCGGTGTTCGGAGGTGTTTCGGATGCATATAGCTCATGTGTGGTGGATTCAGAGTGCTCGTGTTCGGCTTTGAGGTAGGCTTCAGTCTACTTTCTTGATTGAGCTTCTTAGATAATGACTAGTATAGATTTCATGTAATTTTAGATGGTATTTGCCGGTTATTTAGCTTTCCTCTTGTTATTCCATCCTTTATTGATTTTGTAGGAGCCTTGGGCTTATTGTTGGTATTGAGATCCTTAGTTTCGACTATGGCTTCGCTTGTAGTGTAGATGATCTTACTTGTCCTTGTTAGGATTGATTCGTGGTTGCCTTAGATTAGGCTGGACATTAGATGCTTTAGGTTGTGTTTTATCAACTCGTAGTTATAGTTTTCTCCTTTTATGGCTTGTTTTGGGTCGTTCTCCTTGTGATGATGCTTGTGACCTTGGTGGGTCATCATAGTTGTGGGTTTGTCCTAGCTGTGCTCTGTCTGGGACTGGAGCGGTGTGATTGGGGTAGGGTGTCGTTCCTTGAGTTTGCTCCCCCTTTATTGATTTTAAATCTCTTCTTGATCCCTTTGCTTGTTGATTAACGATGGGCATGTTGTATCCTTATTGAGCTTATGATTATGTTGTTCGGCCTGAGGCCATGTGCGAGGACTAGTTGGATCCTAGGTTAGTACTCTTTGTTTTGGTAGGGTGGTTTCATTGGCCGTATAATTATTTGATTTTGAGTGCCTTGTTTGAATGCTGGTGATGGCATGCATTGCATTGTTTGCTCATTTTCACAGATTTTGTGGTACGATCCCAGCCCATGCATTGACATACTTATCATTCATGATGAGATATTGTTTTACTCGGTTTTTATTCTAATATGGTTTTAATGGGAGTCGTACCACCTGGATCACTTGATTTACTAAATTTTGAGATTACGAGGCGTCAGGGACGTGCTCCTTTCCTACTTGAGATATTAGAGGCATCTGAGATGTGCTTAGTTTTAACTTGATTACCCAGCGTGTCGATGTTGTTTCTTGCATGCTTTTGGTTTTACTTACGCCCCCAGGTCACTTTTTCTAGCTGGGCATCTTATGCTCATGGGAGTGGACTGGCTAGCTGGGCGGCCTTGATACTTGAGATCTTCTTTGGAGTCGATATGCCCCTGAGAATGCTTGCTAGCTGGGTGGCTGACGCCCCTTGGAGTGGGCTGGTTGGCTGGGCAGCCTGGACATCTGAGATCTTCTACTGAGTTGACACGCCCACGAGGCACTCTTGCTAGCTAGGTAGTTGACACCCTTGGGAGTGGATTGTATGGCTGGGCAGCCTAGGTTGATAGTCACTCTTGCTAGCGGGGCTGGGAGTTGACTAGTTGAGTTGATTGTCACTCTTGCTACCTGGGTTGGGAGTTGACTAGAGTCCTATGGTTATGGTTTCAGATGGTCACTAATGGTTCTTCTGCTCATCCTGCATTCATATGCATTGCGTATCACCAGTATACTTGTTTGTTGTTTGTACCCTCTACTTTATAGGGGCCATATGGGTAATGTTTGTTGTTTGTACCTTCCGGTCTTATGGGGTCCGATTAGGTTATTGTTTGACTATATTCTATTCTCTGCTGTTGTTTTACTGTTAACTAGTAGGTTTTGACTTTAGCATTGTAGTTGTGGGTCCTCTTGACATTGGGTAGTTGACTTGGAATCTTAGTTGCTTGCAATTAGGTTGTTGGCTTGCCATCCAGGTACGTTCTTGACTCGACTTCTTACCCCTTGTTTCCTATTTCTATTCTTTATTTCCTGTCTATTTTAGTATTTTCTATTTAGTTACTTGTGTTATGCTTTCCTTATTACTTGTTGTTTATGCTTGTGTTATCTTTTGAGCTCAGTCGGTCATTGTCTATTGAGTACCATTTTTGGTACTCATACTACGCTTCTGCCACCTGCAGATTGCAGTTGAGTTATCGCCGTTGATTTGGAGTCGTGCGGAGCAACTTGGGATTTCGGATATTAGAGTGAGCTACTGGTGTCTGGAGCTACCGGTTTCTGTCTGTTTTGTCTATGCTTAGTCTTTATATTGTATTCAGAAATGGCCTGTACTTGTCTTGTAATTGTGAAAGCCTTGTACTCCTATTTTTGATTAGATGCTCAAATACTAACTGATGCCAGGTCTTGGGATAGTTCTTGTATTATTTTGTTGATTTTCCTTTCTCTGCTCTGTTCTAAGCTCTTTACTTCTTGTTGTTGGCTTCCGCTTGGTAGTTTGTTGCTTATGTTTTCGGGCTAAGGGTTTGGCTTACCTACTGGTGGGGAGTAGTAGGTGCAATCATGATCTGAGAAATCGGGTCATGACAATTTACCGCCATGATGTTAAATCTTCATGTGATTACTATATTTTCCTTTGCACTCTCAAAAACAATCTTGTTTGTCCTTATACTCTCAAAAAGGGTCATATTTACCCTTTTGACGTTAAATATGCATTTCCACCTTAATTTTCTCATGTAATTTATGAAACATATTTTTTCTTAGTTAAATCTGTTAGCCCATTTAGTGAGAAAAATATATTAGGTCATTTACTTAAGGATTAATTACTTGGGTGAATCCCTTTTAATAAATAATTACCATTTTAAAATATTTTCTTTATTTAATACCATTTATAAAAATATATAGCAACACTATGTATTTAATTAGATCTCTCTCGCTCTTTCTCTCTTTGTTTTTCTCTGACCTCTTTCTCCCTTTCTCTCTCTTTCTCTCTATATTTCTCTCTTTGTAGTCTCTCTATTTTCTTTTTCAATCTTTCAACATCGTGAAAAAATGGGATTTTATTAAAGATTGAAAATTCATATAGAAATTAGGGTTATTTTCATAAATCAAAAAATTAGGATTGCTCAGTTTGTCAGAGAATGTCACGACCCAAAATGGACGTGATGACATTTGTCAATTCCCACTAAGACAAGTCAGCATCAACCCAACAAAAATGAAATAAAAGAGGAAATAAATAAAGCAAGAATAAGAAAAAGGCGAAAAACTTATTCATTCTAAACAA
This sequence comes from Solanum appendiculatum, assembly GCA_018342035.1. Lineage (NCBI taxonomy): Eukaryota > Viridiplantae > Streptophyta > Magnoliopsida > Solanales > Solanaceae > Solanum > Solanum appendiculatum. The sequence goes on from JAGDQO010001650.1 coordinate 156,346, forward strand.
TACTCCAAAATGTGTTTGTCACTTGTACAAGCCACTAAAGTAAATACATATTTCGAAAGATAATTACAAGTCTCAAAAGTCTTTGTTTCTCAAATAGAACAAAACATAACTAAAAGGAAAAGAGGGCCCACTAGATGACAAGTAGATACCTCTCAAGTCCTTCAACGAGCCTTGAAATCAGGAGAAGAAGATCACATGGGTCTAGGCTCGGAACCTACACAAGTGTAGAAGTAAGGAGTGAGTACCACCAGCACGGTACCTAAAAAGCAATCTAATAAACTAGGCAACCTAGCTAAATCGACTACTTCTTTCCATCCCAACTGAGCCTCCACAAACTACAAACTGCACATAAATCATCCCAATCTAACAGTTCTACAATAAACAAGTCTCAACGCTTAAAGATCATAGACCAAAAGTCACATTTCAACAACTGATAAGTATCAAAACATTACTCTCAAGTACAAAGCATTTCAATCTCTATAGCAACATGTTAAACTCACATTTCAAGTAAACCAAATCAATACACCAACTAGCTCAATCATATGCATTGAACAAGTCAAATATATGCATCAAGTAGATTGATCACCAAGGTCAACATTTGCCGAAACCATTTCCCTTTGGCACAAAGTCACTAGCCGGAACCATTTCCCTTCGGCTTTCACATTAACTCACTTGCCGAAACTATTTTCCTTCGGCATTTATATCACTAGCTAGAACCATTTCCCTTCGGCATTTAGATCACTAGCCGGAACCATTTCCCTTCGGCTTCTATCACAAAATAGCACTTGCCGAAATCATTTCCCTTCGATATTTATATCACTAGCCAGAACCATTTTCCTTCGGCTTTATCATAAAATATCACTTGTCGGAACCATTTGGCTTCGGTATTTATATCACTAGCCAGAATCATTTCCCTTCGCTTTTTATTGAGTGTCTCATCACGGTGTCAACAATCAATGTACAAAAGCAATATCATACCACACAGAGAGACAACAATTCATACAATTCAAGTCCACATTCCATGCTTTAATTAAGCAATTCACCAATCAATCAAATAGGGGTCACAACAAGGCAATTCATAATTTATCATTATCATCAAGAAGCCTTTTCATTTTTCTCCTTTTTGTTGGTTAACATTAATCAAGTGGAACGAATAAACCTCTTCACCTCATTCTTGATTACTCCCCAATACATAGGCAACGAAGAGAAATAAACAATTCAACCAAATTACAAAGTATAAGAGATCACTTGCCTTAAATCAATCAATTAATCACTCCAAGAGTTGAGTCTTCCCCTTCCAAATCACTTCCAAAGCCACACAATCTATAATAATCAAGCATTCACAATCATCTATCGAAAATCACAATACCCACATCAATTATCTAGAGAAATGGGTCAAACACCTCAAAACACAATATAAAAAAAAGGTTTGAATCCAGAAATTAATACTTGAAAGCATTACTCTAGGCTTTAGGAACTCATTAGATAAAACCATTCCAAAATAGGGATTAGAACCACTTCAAAATCACCATTTTAGATCAAAACTTGAGTTCTTGAAAAACCTCATCATCCACCAATCAAAATCTCATATTTTGATGTTAAAAGTCACAAATAATCAAAGGGAAATGAAGGTTTAGGATTATGAAAGCTTACCTAAAAGATTTAACACAAGAAAATCCTTCACAAATCGCCTCCAAGGGTTTCCCAAGCTCAAAAATGGTGAAATGGGGCTTAAACCCCGAAATGGCAGGCCAAAAACCCTCTCTGATGTCACAAAAGCGACCAAGGTTTTGCCTAAGCGAACCCTGCAAAAATCACGAGTATCGCACAAGCGAAGTCCTCTTCACTTCTGTGGGGTGGCTTAAGCGACATGTCTTTCGCATAAACAAAGCCTGTAGCACCAGAAAACTTAGCCAACTCTCAAAACATCAAATCGACTCTCGGGATTCATTCAGAATCCCATACACATAAACTAGATATATAAATTAATTATACTCGACGTTCTGAAATCAATGGAACCATCAAAATATGAATTAGAGATCTTCTTGACCTGGCGTCCATGAAAATCACAAAAAACTAAGAAACGCCTAAAAAGGCCAAAACAAGCTTGGGACCTCACAAAAATCAACCAAGGCCACTCCTATGCCTAAAATTATCCCCTGAATACAATGGAGCTCTCAAAATTCCAATATGAGCATCCAATACTCGAAAGACACCAAAAACCACTTTTAAGAAACTTAAGCCTTTCCAAAACCAAAACTTGCCAAAATCTCAACTTTAAGCTCAAAATTTGGAACCAACTTCCAAACCTCAATCAAGAAACAACTTGGGTCGATATTGGGAGGAAAAAAATAGTAATTTTTACAAAAACACCAAAAATGACCAATCGGGTCATTACATTATCTACCGCTAAAAACCATGTTCGTCCTCAAACATAAAGCAAAAGAAAGTACCTGAAGCCTCAAAGAGGTGAGGATATCTGGCACGCATATCCGACTCTGTCTCCCAAGTCGCCTCACCAACTGAACGGTGTTTCCACTACACCTTCACTGAAGCGATCTCCTTGGTCCTAAGCTTTCAGACCTGCCTATCCTAGATAGCTATAGGCTCCTCCTCAAAGGATAAATCTGGACCCAACTCAACAAAATCAAGAGAAAGCACATGGGACTCATCCGGCACGTACTTCTGAAGCATAGAAACATGAAACTTAGGATGAACCACTGACAAGCTAGGTGGCAAGGCCAACTTATAGGTCACCTCTCCCACTCGGCTCAAAATCTCAAAAGGTCCAATGAATCTAGGGAAAATCATGCCCTTCTTGTTGAACCTTATCATACCCTTCATGGGTGACACCTGAAGCCATACATGATCACCCTCCATAAACACAAGGGCTCAAACTCTCCGATATACATAGCTCTTCTATCGACTCTGGGTTGTCAATAGTCTATCCTGAATCATACGCTTCTTCCCCATAGCATCTCTAAGAAAGTTTGTATCAAAAGAGTCCATCTCGGCTGAATCAAACCAACCAATTAGAGATCTACACTGCCTGCCATACAATGCCTCAAAAGGGGCCATCTGAATACTAGAATGCTAACTGTTGTTGTAGGCAAACTCCGCTAAAGGAAAATGTCGATCCCATCTAGCTCCAAAATCGATCACACAAGCACGAAGCATATCCTCCAACACCTAAATCGTTCGGTCGGACTGGCCCTCTGTCTGAGGATGAAAAGATGTACTCATATCTAACAGAGTACCAAAACCATGCTGCAAAGCCCTCTAAAAATGAGAAGTGAAAAAGGAACCTCGATCAGAAACAATAGAAATTGGGACTCCATGCAGTCGCACAATCTGACTGATATAAAGCTCGGCTAACTTCTCCGCTGTATACTTCACCCGAACTGGGATGAAGTGGGCAGACTTGGTCAGCCTATCAACCACATCCCAAATAGAGTCATAACCACCCACGGTGGTAGGCAAACCCACAACAAAATCCATAATGATCCTCTCCCACTATCAAGTAGGAATAGGCATCCTCTGAGACACACCTCTGGGCCGTTGGTGCTCACACTTGACCTGTTGGCAAGTCAAACATCTAGAAACAAAGTTGCAATATCCCTCTTCATGCCACACCACCAATAATGCTGGCTCAGGTCATGATACATCTTTGCCGCTCCCAGATGAATAGAATATCGAGAACAATGTGCCTCCTCAAAAATCAATCTAATCAACTCGCCCCATCTTGGGCACACAAATTCTGCCTCCAATCCTCAAGACACCATCAGAATCAAGAATAACCTCCTTGGCTTCCCCTCTAACACTTTGTCTCGAATGAGACTCAAGTTTTCATCATCAAATTGGTGCTCACGGATCTGCTCAACTAAGGAAGAACGAGCCTTAATGAAAGTAATTAAACCACCCGTCTCCTAAAAAATCTACAATCGAACAAGACTGTTGGCTAACCTCTAAACATCTCTAGCCAATGATCTCTCCTCAACACTGATAGCTGCAAGACTTCCCATGCTAGAGGTCTTCCTACTCAAAGCATCGGCCACCACATTGGCCTTCACTGGATGGTACAAGATAGTGATGTCATAGTCCTTCAGTAGCTCAAGCCATCTAGGCTGCCTTAAGTTTAGATCCCTCTGACTGAAGATGTACTGAAGACTTCAGTGGTCTTTGGTGGTCAGTGAAGACCTCATAATGAACCCCATACAAATAATACCGCCAAAGCTTAAGAACAAATACCACAATTGCCAACTTAAGATCATGGGTAGGGTAGTTCTTCTCATGGGTCTTCAACTCTCTAGAAGCATAGGCAATCACCTTACCTTTCTTCATCAGAACACCCCTAACCCAACTCCAAAAGCATCCCAATAAACGGTGAAGTCTACATCCTCCCTGGGTAAATTCAAAACAAGAGCTGAAGTCAACAAGGTCTTGAGCTTTTGGAAGCTCTCCTCACACTCAGTAGACCACTCAAAGCTCACACTCTGTCGAGTCAATATGGTCAAAGGAGATGCAATAGTGAAGAAGCTGTGAATAAATCATTTGTAATAGCCTGCAACTCCCACAAAACTCTAAATCTCAGTGACTGAAGTAGGCCTGGTCCAACCTCTAACTACCTCAATCTTGGCTGGATCCACCCTAATACCCTCTTTGGACACCACGTGTCCCAGAAATGCCACATAATCAAGCCAAAACTCACACTTCGAGAACTTTGCATAAAGCTTCTCTTCCCTCAATCTCCGGAGCATAATCCTCAAATGCGGATCGTGATCTTCCTCAGTCTTGGAGTACACCAAGATGTCATCAATAAAGACTATCACAAAGGAGTCCAAATAAGGTTGAAACACCCCGTTCATCAACTTCATGAACGTTGCAGAGGCGTTAGTCAAATCGAAAGGCATCATGAGAAACTCGTAGTGACCATAACGAGTCCTGAAAGTTGTCTTAGGGATATCCAAAACCCTAATCTTCAGCTGATGATAACCGAGCCTCAAGTCAATCGTAGAAAACAGAGATGCACCCTGAAGCTGATCAAACAAGTCATCAATACGAGGAAGAGATACTTGTTCTTCACTATCACCTTGTTCAACTGCAGATAACATTTACAAATCCTCATGGATCCATCCTTCTTCCTCACAAACAACACAGGAGCATCACATGGAGAAACACTACGGCGAATGAACCCCTTACTCAACAAATCCTTCAACTGACCCTTCAGTTCTTTTAACTCTGTTGGAGCCATACGGTAAGGAGGAATAGAGACGGGCTTGTTGCTCGGCTCCTAGTCAATAGAAAATTCAATATCCCTATCTGGAGGAACACCTAGAAGATTAGTAGGGAACACATCTGAAAACTCTCTAGCCACGGGAACAGAATCCATGGGATGTGGCTCAATACTAGTATCCCGAATGAAAGCCAAATAAGATAAACACCCTCGATCAACTAATCTTTGAGCTCGAATGAAGGAGATAACTTTGCTAGGGTAAGAACTGCTAGCACTCGTCCACTCAACTCTCGAGACATCTGGCATCGCTAAGGTCACAGTCTTAGAAAAACAATCCAGAATAGAATAAATGCAGAGAGAGCCAATCCATACCCAAATTAACATCAAAGTCTACCATCCCCAATATGATCAAGTCTACCCAAGTCTCATACCCAGCCAAAGAAACAAGACAAGATTGATACACTCGATCCACCACTAAGGATTCACCCACAGGTGTAAAAACATGAATAGGCACAAGCATGCAATCAAACATCATATCAAATCCAGCAGCAAAATAGGTAGACACATATTAGAAAGTAGACCTTGGATCAAAGAATACAAACGCAGGTCAATGACAAACTGGGAAAATACTTGTGATCACAACATCAGAAGTCTCAGCCTCAGGTCTCCCTAGAAAAGCACAACACTGGCCATCCCGACCACCTGTAGTCTCAGAAGAACTCCGACCTCCACCTTGTGGAGCTGTAGCACCCCTACCAGAAGTCCTGCCACCTCTACCAGACTGACCTCTGCCTCGACCCCTGGTCAGAGGTGCTGAAACTCTAGCAGGAGCAGATGAATAAGTATGCTAGGGTCCTATGTGAGTCTGAAAAAGGCATTGCCAAATTATATGACCTAGATCCCCACAACCATAGCAAGACCTCGGCACAGAAAACTGCTGCTACGAACCAGATGAGCTACCATGGCCACCTCGGCCCGAACCACCATATCCTCAGGATGTCTTACCACTCTCAGCTATTGGCATTGAGGCATGAACTGGCCCATGACACTGAAAGAAGCCACTACCTCTATGTGAACCCCTACCTCCAGATGAGGCACCAGAAAACTTGCCAGAAGAATGGGCCCTCTTGGGCTTTCCAAATTCCTCTAAAAGCATCAACTCCGCCTCCTTTACGGTGCTCACAATGGACTGGAAGGAAGCCCCTTCTCTGGCTGCTCAGAACACATACGACTTTGTAGAGAAAGACAATCCTCTCACAAACCTGCGAACTCTCTCTGCCTCATCGGGAACAATAGTCATAGCATGCCTCGAAAGCTCATAGAAACGGGCCTCATACTAAGTCACATTCATACTGCCCTATCTCAAGTCCTCAAACCGCAATCGACTCTCCTCCCTCATGCTTTAAGGAATGAAGCGGTCCTGGAAAGCACTAGAGAACACATCCAATTCTATCGAATGAGATCCAACTTGTCTAAACCTCCCAAAAGTCCTCCACCACTCTCTGGCGCATCCACGTAGCTGAAGAGCAATAAAACAAACACCTCAAGCATCCACCATACCCATTGCATCAAGCATCTCATGGCACAAAGTCAAGAACTCATGAGCATCATCGCTATTAGCACCCTGAAACTGGGGTGGTTTCATCTTCTGAAACCTCTCATAGCACTGCTGCTCAGCTGTCATCAGAATAAAATCATGAGAAGTCTGAACACCCACAACCGGCGCCAGAACCACTGGTGGATGACCCACCTGCATATCCGGAGTCTGTTGCTGACCTGGAGTCTATGCTCCTAACCCAGTCTGAGAACCATGGGGTGTGCCTGTTGCACCAGCCTGAGAGAAGTTCTCCATCACACCAAGCATGCTCAACAAATTCTCCTAAAACAAGGAAGCTCCAAACTTAGGAGGAACCTGGTCCAAAGCAACCTCAACTTGTAGCTCAAGAGAAGCCTCTCTACCTTTGCCTCTGGCTGGTGCCGCTCCACGGGTACGACCTCTAGCTAGTGCTACTCCATGAGCACGACCTGTAGCTCTGGCCCTACCTCTACCCCTAGCTATGGTTTCAGTAACTTCCCCAGGGACTGCCTCCCCTCTATCACTGGAAATAGAAGCTCTAGTCTTTGACATCTACCAAAACAACACGCGACAACTCACCACTAACGAAGGCAACCACACACAATAATGAAGAATGAACAAGAGAAAGTTTTCTAATAGCCTTCATAGTCTCTCGAAGATAAATATAGACGTCAACATACCGATCTTTGAGACTCTACTTAGACTTGGTTTGTACACATATGAGACCTATGAACCTGGGGCTCTGATACCATTTGTCGTGACCCAAAAATTGATGTGATGACACTTGTCTATCCCACCAAGACAAGTCAGCCTCAACCCAACGAAAACGAAAGAAAAATAGAAATAAATAAAGCAAGAACAAGACCAAGGAGGAAAACTTATTCATTCTAAACAACACCCAAAATCTTGTTGTCACGTGTACAAGCCACTAAAATAAATACAGAATTTGAAAGATAATTACAAGTCTCAAATGTCTTGGTTTCTCAAATAGAACAAAACATAACTAAAAGGAAAAAAGGGCTCACTGAGATGACAAGTAGCTACCTCTCAAGTCCTTCAATGAGCCTCAAATTAGGAGAAGAAGAAGATCACACGGGTCCGGGCTCGGAACCTACAGAAGTGTAGAAGCAAGGAGTGAGTACCACCAACATGGTACCCAGCAAGCAATCTAATAAACTAGGCAACCTAGATAAATCGATTACTCCTTTCCATCCCAATCAAACCTCCAGAAACAAAAACCTGCATAGAAATCAGTCTAACCTACTAGTTCTACAATAAAAAAGTCTCAAGGCTCAAAGATCATAGACCAAAAGTCACATTTCAACAACTGATAAGTATCAAAACATTACTCTCAAGTACAAAGCATTTTAATCTCTATAGCGACATGTTCAACTAACATTTCAAGTAAACCAAATCAACACATCAAATAGCTCAATCATATGCATCGAACAAGTCAAATATATGCATCAAGTAGATTGATCAGAAAAGTCAACATTTGCCGGAACCATTTTCCTTCGGCACAAAGTCGCTACCCGGAACCATTTCCCCTAGGCTTTCACATTAACTCACTTGCCGGAACGATTTTCCTTCGGTATTTAGATCACTAGCCGGAACCATTTCCCTTCGGCTTTTATCACAAAATAACACTTTCCGGAACCATTTTCGTTCGGCATTTATATCACTAGCTGAAATCATTTTCCTTCGACTTTATCACAAAATATCACTTGCCGGAACCATTTCCCTTCGGCATTTATATCATTAGCTAGAACCATTTCCCTTCGACTTTTATCGAGTGTCTCATTACGGTATCAACAATCAATGCACAAAAATAATATCACACCACACGGAAAGACAATAATTCATACAATTCAAGTCCACATTGCATGCTTTTAAGCAATTCACCAATCAATCAAATAGGGGTCAGAACAAGGCAATTCACAATTTATCATTATCATCAAGAAGCCTTTTTATTTTCTCCCTTTTTGTTGGTTAACATTAATCAAGTGGAATGAATAACCCTTCACTTCATTCCCGATTACTCCCCAACACATAGGCAATGAAGAGAAATAAATAATTCAACCAAATTATAAAGTTTAAGAGATCATTTGCCTCAAATCAATCAATTAATCTCTCCAAGAGTTGAGTCTTCTCCTTCCGAATCAATTCCAAAGTCATACAATCTATAATAATCAAGTATTCACAACCATCTACCGAAAATCAGAATACCCACATCAATTATCTAGAGAAATGGGTCAAACACCTCAAAACCCAATTTTAAAAAGAAGATTAGAATTCAAAAATTAATACTTGAAAACATTAATCAATGTTTTAGGAACTCATTAGAGAAAACTATTTCGAAAAAAGGGATTAGAACCACTTCAAAATCACCATTTTAAATCAAAATTTGAGTTCTTGAAAAACCTCATCATCCACCAATCAAAATCTCATATTTTGATGTTAAAAGTCACAAATAATCAAACGAAAATGAAGGTTTAGGATTATGAAAGCTTACCTAAAAGATTTAACACAAGAAAATCCTTCACAAATCACCTCTAAAGGTTTTTCAAGCTCAAAAATGGTGAAATGGAGCTTATACCCCCAAATGGCAGGCCAAAAATCCTCTCTGATGTTGCCAAAGCGACCAAGGGTTTGCTTAAGTGAACCTTACAAAAATCATGGGCATTGTAAAAGAGAAGCCCTCTTCGCTTCTGCGAGGGTCGCTTATACGACAAGTCCTACTCTTAAGCGACAAGACCTTTGCATAAGCAAAGCCTGCAGCACCAAAAAACTCAGCCAACTTGCAAAACATCAAATCGACCCTCGGGATTCATTTAGAACCCCGTACACACAAATCAGATATGTAAATCAATTATACTCGATGTTCCAGACTCAATGGAATTGTCAAAATATAATTCTAAGGTCTTCTTGACTCGACATTCGTAAAAATCACAAAAAATTAACAAAAGTTCAAAAAGGCCAAAACAAGCTCGGGACCTCACAAAAATCAACCAAGACCACTCTTAGGCCTAAAATCATCCCTGAATTCAACCAAACTCTCAGAATTCTGATCCGAGCATCCAAAACCTGAAAGACACCAAAAATCACTTTTAGGCAACTTAAGCCTTTCCAAAATCTCAACTTTAAGCTCAAAGTTTGGAATCAACTTTCAAAACTCAATCAAGAAATAACCCAGATCAATATCAGAAGGGACAAAATGGTAATTTTCATAAAAATACCAAAAATGACCAATCGGGTCATTACATAGAATAAGTTAGTTTCTTATTTTCTGCTTTTAGTGTTGGTGATGATTTTCATTTTAGTGAAAATTATATTAATAATCGTGTTCATACCCTATAAATATTTAAAGATATAAAGGTTTGAGGATATGAAGATATAAAGATATGAATATATGAAGTTTTGAAGATATGAAGATTTGGAGATAATAATATATGAAGGAAGGTTTGAAGATATGAGGATTTGAAGATATGAATTTTCAAAGAATATATTAAATTAGAATGAAGTCTACAATATGTATTAAAAATGTGTTGTGCTTGTATTATATTGTATTATAAGTGTATTATAAATTATTCTGGTAGATTATATTGTATTATTAGTGTATTATATATAAATTATTCTGGTAGACATCACTATAAAGAGAGTGTGCAATATGTGTTATAAATATATCGTTAATGAATAAAATATATATTATATGTCGCTTATAAATTGTTTTGGTTTGCATCACTAAGAAAATGAGTGATGTTTGTAATATATATCTAAAATATATTGTGCTTGTATTATAAATATATTATAAGTGTGTTATCTAAATTATTACGTTTGGTACTACTAAGAAGGGGATATGTCTACAATATGTATTATGAATGTATTGTTCATCAATAAAATATGTATTATATGTGTCCTATAAATGATTTGATTTGTATCACTAAGAAAAAAGAGTGATGTCTGCAATATGTATTAAAAATGTATTGTGCATGTATTTCAAATATATTATAAGTGAGTTATGTGATATGTCTGCAATATGTATTATAAATGTATTGTTCATGATTTTAATACAATTTTAATACAATTATAAAATAAATCTAATTCAATTTCATTACAATTGCGGTACAATTTTGAAAACTTCATCTTCTTCGAGCTATAAGTCTAATATTTCTCCTAAAATCTATTCTAAACATTACCAATCCCCCCTTAAAATTGAGGTAGAAAATCCAAACATTATTTTCAATTATTTTTAAGAACAACCAATCCAAACTAATCACATATTCATAAAATTCAAATGATAAATTCAAAGCTTAAAAGCTTTTTAATGGCCATCAATGATGAACTCT
>JAGDQO010001650.1:172500-178344 GCA_018342035.1 Solanum appendiculatum
TGTTTACTTATTATAGTACAGATGATTTAAATAATATTTCTCAAGAGTTTTATGAAACTTGTGCTTTACATAATCAAATTATGTATTTTGTACCATGGTTTATAACTACTTATCTTCCTTTATATATAAATGTTTTGGAAAGATCTTATAAAGATGGGAGTGGAAAGATTGTTAAAGCTATTTACCCTCCTCAATCACCTTTTATTTTACCGAATAATACGGGTATTACTTTTGAAGCTTTTCAAAAATTTATTGAAAAGGATGTTGCAGTTATAAGAATAGCTTAAATAAATAAACTTTATTCTCAAAATAACTATTTGAGTTTATATGTTAAAGTATTAGGAGAGCATATAAGTTCTCTTGATAAAAAATTAGATGATTTGTCTTCTTTGATAAAAGAAATTAGTGATAGCAAAAAGACTTCTGATGAAACCTCAACTTCAAAAGGTATTTCAGATGTTCCAGTTGCCGTTGCTAATATTCAAAGACCTCCTGAAATTCAGGGATTTAAATTTAAATCTTTAAATGATTTAGAAGAACTTCTTGATGAGAAGTTTGCAAAATTAAATCAAAAGTTTTCTAATTTGAGTTTAAAACCTATTAATCTTTCTGAAGATTTTGTTGAAAAAATTGAAAAATCTGGTGATCATAAAGAAGAGATTTTTTTAGAAATTAACAAATTAAAAGGTTATTTTAAAGGTGGTTATGCTGATAAGCCTCGGATGCAGACTTATTATTATCCGAGACCAACTCCTCTAGATGTTCTTATTGAGGAAAGAGATTGAAATCAGACGAATACTTCATATAGTGGTTCTGAAATTTACGAATGGAATTTGGATGGGTTAACAGATAGACAGTTAACTATTTTGGTTCATCATATGTTGATGTATGCAACTATTTGCATGAGTGTTAATAATACAGATAGAAATATTTGCAAAATGATTGTAGTAGGGTTTACTGGTCAATTAAGAGGCTGGTGGGATAATTATTTATCCATGGAAGAAAAAGCAATGGTTATAAATGCTAGAGCCACCGATGGAGGAATGGATAATCTAGGTATGGCTCATGTTGCTAATAGAGAAGATGTTGTTTATACACTTGTTCTTACTATTTTAGAACATTTTAATGGACGTTATACTAATCAGCATGAAACAGTGCGAACTTTGCTTAATGGTCTTTGATGTAGGACTCTAAGTGAATTCAGATGGTATAAGGATACGTATATGAGTCGGGTTATGGAATTACCCAAAAACAAGGTTCAATATTGGAAAGCAAAATTTATAGATGGGCTTCCGTCATTATTTGCAGAGCGAGTAAGAAAAGCTTTGAGAGGTGATAAGATAGAAATTCCTTATGGAAAATTGATAGGAATATGTACACAAAAAGGATTAAACTTGTGTAATGAGTTAAAACTTTCTAGACAGCTTAAGATTGATAAGCTAAAAAAAAGAAATCAATTGGGAGATTTCTGTGCCCAGTTTGGATTACTAGATACTTCTGGTAAAAGTAAAAAGAAAAAGGATAAGTATCACAGATACCCTTCGGATGATAGTCCATATAAGAAAAAGAGATCTAGAAAAAGATCTAAAGAAGAACGGGAAGCTAGGAAAAGCTACCGTAGAGCAAAAAGATTTGTCAAAAATAGGTCTAAGAGAGACTTGGCAAACATTAAATGTTATAAGTGTGGAAAATTTGGACATATAGCTCCAAATTGTAAGCTTGAAAAGCTTAAAGCTCTCAAATTAGAAGAAGATTTACATGACAAGATTTATGGATTGTTATATACTTCGGGTTCAGAATCAGATTATGGTTCAGAAAATGAGTCAGAAGCAGAAGTCGATTTGTTAGAATTTTCTGAGGATGAACAGGTTTGTGATAATACTTGTAATACTTGTCAGGAATATAATTGTGTTTGTGAAAATGATGAATTTTATAAATTACAGGCACAATTTCAGGATTTAAATGTCACAACTATTACATCTGATAAGATAATAGAACTTTTAAAAGAAGTAACTGATAGCAAACTTCAGGAAAAGATTATTGGTCTAGCAGTGCATCTGGATCAAATTCTTCAAAACATTTTGAAAAACCCAGAAGCTTTGATTATTAGGCTCCTTATTCAATAAATGAGGTTAATAACCGTTTGAATAAAATAAATGTCCCAGTAAGGGATTCTTCATTTGATGATTTGAAATATGAGATTGAAAATCTTAAAAAAGAGATTAAATCTTTAAAACAGAATCAAATGATTTGTGATCATAGGATATCTCAGGTAGAAAAATTCAATTCTTTAACTGAAACGTCCAGTGATAAAGGAAAGAATGTTGTGGTAGATAAAGAACCACAAGAAGTTTTTGAAAAAATTAGTTCTGAAAATAATTCTTTTCTTGGTATGATGCAAGTTATTACTGCTCATAAGTGGTATGTTAAATGTACCATTTTAATTGATAATAATTTTTCAATAACTGATATTGTTATGATTGATAGTGGTGCAGATGTAAGTTGCATTCAAGAAGGATTAGTTCCTTCAAAATATTTTCAAAAAACTACTCATACAGTTAAATCTGCATCTGGACATGCTTTAGATATAAAGTATAAATTGTCTAATGTGAGTATTTGCCAGAATAAGGTTTGCATTCCGCATTTCTTCTTGTTGGTGAAAAATCAGTTATATCTTCCAATTATACTTGGAACTCTGTTTATAAAAGCTATATATCATTTTACTCATATTGATGCTAAAGGATTTTCTGTAGGAACTGCTGATAAAAAAATAAGTTATACTTTTATTACGAATCCTATTTCTAAAGAAATTAGTGCTTTAATTGATATGAAGCAAACGCATGTTGATACTTTGCAATTAGAATGTTATAGCATGAATATTTTAGAAACTACGAAATCTGTGAAAGTGCAGGAAAAATTAAATTAATTTCTGAACAACTTTCTATTGATATTTGTGCTGATCATCCGAGTGCTTTTTGGGATAGGAAAAAGCATATAGTTACCCTTCCATATGAAGAAGATTTTCATGAAGAAAATATTCCTACTAAATCTAGACCTTGTCAGATGAATGCAGAATTAGTTGAATTTTGCAAAAAGGAAATTGATAATTTGTTGAAAGGTTTGATAAAACCCTCTAAATCTCCTTGGTCTTGCACAACTTTTTATGTTAATAACGCAGCTGAGAAAGAAAGAGGTGTTCCTAGACTGGTAATAAATTATAAACCTCTTAATAAATATTTAAAATGGATTCGTTATCCCATTCCTAATAAAAGGGATTTATTGTCCAGATTATATGATGCTAATATCTTTTCAAAATTTGATTTGAAATCAGGTTATTGGCAAATTCAGATTTTTAAAGAGCATTCTTATAGAACTGCTTTTAATGTTCCTTCTGGACAATATGAATGGAATGTTATGCCATTTGGATTGAAAAATGCGCCTTCTGAATTCCAGAAAATTACGAATGATATTTTTAATACTTATATGGATTTTATCATTGTTTATATTGATGATATTCTTGTGTATTCTAAAACCTTTGAAATGCATATTAAGCATTTAGATATATTTAAAAGGGTTGTTATTCAAAATGGTTTAGTAATATCAAAACCAAAAATGAGTTTATTTCAAACCGAGATAAGATTTTTGGGTCATCTTATCAGTCAAGGCAAGATAACGACTATTTAGAGATCGATAGATTTTGCATCTAAATTTCCTGATGTAATATCTGATAGAACTCAATTACAAAGATTTTTGGGGAGTTTAAATTATATTTCTCCTTTTTATAAAAAATTATCTAGAGATTTGGCTTCGTTATTTGAAAGGTTGAAGAAAGGTTATAAAGAACCTTGGACTAATAGTCATACTGTTTTAGTTAAATTTGTTAAACAAAGAGTAAATGCTTTGCCTTGTCTTACTCTTGCTAATCCTACTTGGCAAAAGATTATTGAGACTGATGCGTCTAATATTGGTTATGGTGGAATTTTGAAACAAATTAATCCCCATGACAATACTGATTATTTGATAAGATTTCATTCTGGGAAATGGACTGAAGCCCAGAAAAAATATGCTACTGTGGCACATGAAATGCTTACAATTGTTAAATGTGTTTTAAAATTTCAAGACAATTTATATAATCAAAAAATTTTAATAAAAACTGATGCTCAAGCTGTTAAATTTATGTTTAATAAAAATTTTAAACATGATGCTTCTAAATTAATATTTACTAGGTGGCAGGCACAGTTGGCTCCTTTTGATTTTGAAATTCTTTATATGAAAGGAAGTGAAAACTCCTTACCAGATTTCTTATCAAGAGAATTTTTACAATGAATTCCACTTACATAAATGTTTTTATAGATAATCCTTGTTTGATAGCAATTCTTCAAGTGATAAGACTTCCTAGAGATTTAAAGGAGGTTATTATTGATAAAATAATCAATGATATTGTTAGAGAAGATTTCTCTATTTTTAATTATGATGATATCTCTGATGAAAGATATGATTTTGTATATGAAGACTTATCAGAATGAAAATTGTTATGTCTGCAGAATGGAGTCCTCTAATTTTAGAGGAAAGGGTAGAGGAAGAGGGGGAAGATCATCTTCCCAGCAAAGGTCATATTCCCAGGCATCCTCATATGGATCGTCTTCACAAAGTTTCCCAGTAATACAGATGGGAAATAGAACATTGGTAAATGAGAAGATTTCTCAGCCATCATCCTCAGTACATCTGGAAGATATTCCAGAAGACAATCCATTGTATGCTCAATTACAAGCATACTTAGGGAAACAAAAGCAGAAAGATACTTTTGCTTCAATCGCTCAAGAGGACAATGATGATATTAAGTCCTATGAAAAGGTATCTAAACGAGAAATGATATTTCTTGTTGAAAACTCTGAGATTCAGAGGAAAGAAGAACCTTGGAAGATATTCCAAAGGTACTTGTTAAATGGATTATATTATCCGGGTGAGTCATACAAAACCCGATCTTATTATGAAACTATTTTAAAGGAAACAGGCAGTGCAGATTTCCAGCACTTCTCAGGATATGGATCTAGTGAAAATGTTTATAACTTTTCAAAGATCATTATTAAACAGGTGATAACCATTGAGGAATGGGGAATATCCACAATGAAAGAGAGGCAGATAAGCCTTAATAAAACTAAAATGAATTTTACATATTGGGACTATGTCCAAGCATTTGATAAAGTGATGTACTATAACAATGATAGACACAAACACACATGGTTTGTGAAAATATGTTCAAAGATATTAGAGCAAGAAATTCCGAATTGATTTATTCAATGGTGGTCATACCACGGTCCTACCGTCAAAATATTGCCGGAACAGTTTATTAAGTTATACAAAGAAAGGGTGAAAATGTCACCAAGATTATCCGAGTTATATCAAACAGATCATATCTGTTATTTAGAAAATATAGATCAAATCTATTTTTTCATAGAATTTTCTATCCCTTGGATTCATAAATGGACTCCAGAACTGGGGTTTACTGAGGAACAAATTCCTTGTCTATATCGAGTTTTTTATAATAATTTTTGGGATAAATTAGTTAAACAAGATCCAAAAACTAAAAAGTTATATGGTCAAGAGCATCTTGATGAAATCAAGAATAAAATACAGTAGTATTCCAGAACTCCTACGAAAGATATTATTGATGATGTTTCGGTGCGACATATCGCAAGAAGAATTTCTGTTCAAGAAGGAAACAAAGACGAGATGATAAAAAGATATCTCGAGCAAGTTAAGAAAAACTTGATGCAATCAATTACTCAACTTGAGAAATCAGACACTTCAATGAGAAGTGAAACAAGTAATGATGACATAGTG
>JAGDQO010001651.1:0-128998 GCA_018342035.1 Solanum appendiculatum
AATTGATTTGAAAGAAAATAAACAAGTCTCAAATGATATTGTTTCTAGAATAGAACAAGATCATAAATAAGGAGTAAGAAGGTCTGCTGAGATGACAATCAGCTACCTCACAAATCTCCATAGGAAGCCTCGGACAAGAAGATAAGAGAGGGTATCATGAAGATCCGGGCTCGTAACCTACAAAAAATTGTAGAAGCAAGGGGTGAGTACAAACCACATGGTACTCAGCAAGCAAACCTCTAAACACAAGCTAAGGGTATGGAATACGGGTACTCCTTACACCCCAACCAAACCTCCACAACTACAACCTGCATAAAAACCAGCCCAACCTAATAGTTCACAATTTACATAGCACATAGTTCAACCATATCACTTCAACAATTACAGATCAGCAACACACAAGATAAAGTTCACCAATCACAAGTTCCACAGAAAAGTACTCATAAGTTCACATATGATAAAGACTCACAATGCAATGAAATGCAATGTCAAGTATAGTGATGCATGTCTGACCTAACGATACACACCCGCTGTCTCTCAGTCCGGGACCCATGGGGGACATATCTGTCCATGCATCTGTCGCGGCGTGCGACACGACCCTCGATAATGAAATCCATCGCGGCGTACGACACGTCCCTCGATAATAAAATTCGTCGCGGCGTGCGACACGACCCTCGAATCATAGTATCCGTCGCGGCGCGCGACACGTCCCTCGAATCATAATATCCGTCGCGGCGCGCGACACGTCCCTCGAAATGGTACATCCTCTTTAACTTATTCTTTCTCAGTTCACATAACACTTGTCACAACCATGTCTCAGAACCAATGCAAATAACATGTTCACATAAATAATGAGGAGATGACCATTTTCATAAAAATGCACACTTCACAACAACACAATCGTGATACAACATCAACAATGAATCAATAAACCTTTCGAACCATTCTCAACACATCACACACCAATAATTAATCACATTACCTTTTATTACCCCTTTTTCATTATTAAAATTATTCAGTATGGACAAGTCAACCCATCACCAAGTCCCCATTACTCCCCAACACATACCACAAGGAAATACACGAATTCTATACACTTAACAAGGGTTGAGAAATCCACTTGCCTCAATTTATCAACAATTCACTCCGGGACTTGAGTCTTCCCCTTTCGTTGAGCTTCCCAAATCAAAGTAATCTATTCAAGTAAATAATCACAATAAGATTTCGAAACTAGCAACACCTATATTACTATAGGTTTAACTTAGACCCAAAAACTCATCCAAATCTATAATCAAGTTCCTAATCTTGATATCAATTAACATGTCAACTCTCATATTTCCAAATTCCAAGTCTAGGGTTATGTTCCAATTCCTCCAATATATAATACAATACACATAATATTTAATTACTTACCTCAATATATCATAACTTACTTTATAGCATAATAATAAAATAAGACAAATTAAAACTGGAAGCACACTGGTTACGAACCAGTGGCGAAATCCATGTCAAAGCTCCTAATATGTGTACCATAACCAACAACCCAACCCATCTAATTATATAACCAAGCTGTCAGGAGGATCTTTCTAAGTTCAATTTCTTTCCCACTACAGAAAGAACGAATCATTACATATACTCGTCAAAATATATATATCAACCCAACACTTATTCTATCCATTGTTAAATTACTTTCCAGTATACACACACCAATATATAGTGCTAATAAATTGTCCTCTCTCTTAGCAATTAGCATTTCAAACTCAAAATTAACTTCCATCCATTAAATTGATATTAGACCCCCCTCACAGCAAGATACCAAATTTACCTCTCAAATAATTATGTATCAACAATCACTAGCAATGTAGAGAGAGCAACGTGTATTAGTATTTTCACATGATTAGGATTATTGGAAAGAAAATATAGCATATCAATTAGTCTAGTGTATTACTAGTTTTTGAATTCCAAATTTCTTGCCTGTAATTTCCGTGTGCTCTTCTTCGTTGTTCATATTTGATGATGCCACCGTACAGAGTAAGGTCTTGCCTATTCTGTTTTGTTTTTCCATTCTCTTAAATTGTTAAACCCTACTAACTTATTTTAACACATGGCCAAGTGAAATAGGTATAAAAAAGCTTGGCCCATTTACCACCAACTAATATAATTATTTTAAATTACCCCTCAATTAAAACACCGTAGTTAAATGAATAGTCCAAAATTCTCATTTAAAATTTACGGAAAGGGTCTTTTATGAAAGAGAGATGACTAGTTCTCAAAATGGCCTAACGGGTCATTACATTATCCACCACTAAAAACCATGTTCGTCCTCGAACTTAAAGAAGAAAAGGAAGAATAACTAACTTTACCAAAAGTCTGGGTTATGATCATCCTGAGTTAGTGTTCATCTCACCAAGTAAGCTCCTCCTTAAAACAATTCCATCAAGATCAACTACTAAGAACTGGATTTCCGAATCAAACTTTGGTAGATCTGAACTAGGAGTGATTAACAAGTCACAAACTAACCCCTGAACCCAATATGAACTGAAACCCTCTAGACCATAACACAACTGTTAGGATGAATCTTTCTCACACAATCACGATAAAATTCTGAATCAATATTGGCTACAACTAGAAGTGAACCTGAACCAACCACCACACACTCATATTGTACAAATCATCACAGATCTTATCAAGATTCCCTTCTCACAACATAATCTTTTCACGAGCTTAAGCTATAATCTTTAGACATCGGGTATTCATCAAGAAAAATCAAACTCATCTAACCCAAAGAAGAGAATGATCAAGTAACCACCCAACAAGCGATACACCCTACAATGAAGAACCTCTAACAACACTGTCAACATGCTGGATTAGTAGTTGTAATTAATGACGATCCTTAAGAATGGTAGAGCTACACCCAATGGTCCCCGCATTAAATCGCACATATCCAAAACGTGACCTCAATAACGAGATGAATAATAAGACTGTCGGATAACTGAAAATATCCATGGCAGCTCTTCAATAAATTCTCAAAAGTAAGGTGGTACAGGTAGAACCACTGTAATACTTCAACTACTCCAGGACAACACCAAATATTCCATATCTGAAATGACCACTGCCCAAGGATGCCACTCTACCAAGAGGACAATCGCAAGATCGGTACACCCGATCCACCACTAGGGATCCACCCACAGAAGTGAAAACACATGTGGGCATAGGTAGTGAATCATACTCGAAGTCATGTCTAGAACAAAATAGATGGTCACCTAAGATTGTATGAAATCAAGATTGAATAACACCAAATGAGAGCCCATATCAAACATTTTTATTTAGTTGACTCCATCTCTTTGATTTTCTAGTTACGCACAGTCAATCGATCTAGTCCCCATAACAACACATAATCTTATACACATCATTGTTTTTCACCCAAATCAAAACCCGATATTCATAAAAGTTGCTAATAAATTCCTAGTAAGTCTGTGTCGAACCATTTCACATCTCATAGTCATATCTAAATTCATACAACCTTCAACTCCGAACCAAAGGTCTATACGAGAGGTCTTATTCCTTCACCTTTCTTAAATTCTTTCCATAACACAATTTCAAATTCCTTAAACTCTTCAATATACTAGACTCTTGTTTCTTTTATTGACTCGCTTACCAATCTTATCCTTTGACCAACAACCCATGACATTTTACCTTATCCTCTAAATCAAACCATAAGTGAAACCCTTCCTTAAGTCCTTTAACAATCAAAAGTAACAAACTTTACAACTCAAACAATGCACAAGTCCTTCAAAATGCTCAATACTCGACGCGATCGATCGATCATTTTTTTTTTACCTTACCAATTCATACCTTGATAAAACATACTACCACAAACGTAAACTTACAATGGAAGACTTAAATTCAGATTCCAACTGTACCAGTTACCAAACTCTAAATCACAAAAGAACTTATCACCACACTCAAGCCTAACGTCTATGTACTTCTTTCTCAAATCTTATCCAACAGTTTTTAACCCATATGAATGACACGTAACACTATCACCATAACTAGAGAAAAACAAATGAAATCACGCGTCTCTGAACCCAATTTTTAACCTTATGAAGATACATCTTTGGCCCTTGCGCTCACTTCCTTCCGAAGGCTACACTACCTCCCACTAATCCTTTCCATTATGATCCTAATTTCTTTCAATTCTATTCGAGCGGTGTCCCAGCACCTCATACAACTTTCTATACAACTCCACTACTCATCAAATAGTAGCAAGCCACAACCTTAGATACTCACAAGTGTTCATTACAATACAGAATCCGTTTAACCAAAAATTCTTATCATAAAGTTGCATCGTATTCTTAATCCATCATGAATCTTATTGCCATCATGCTCATTTAGCCCTTGCCATCACCATGAATTCAACCTTGTCATCGACGTGACACCTCAAATCCAGCTATACCAATCAAATCCAAAGGACTCGCTCAATACTATATGCACTTTCTTAGTAAAATTCCTAATTGCCTTCAGACAAGTATACTTGTTGAATTTTATTTTATTTTTACCCATAAGCTTTCCATTTCGATATCGATCCACTCCCTTGGACCTTACGATGAAATTACTAGTCCTCATTTAGAATCCTCATACTACACTTCACAACCTAAACACATTAATACCGTACCAAAGATCCACCACTAAAGTCTCTCTTATACACAATACTTAACTCAAGCGTCCGTAGTAACAAACTAGTTAGTTTCTCAAATGTGAATGCAACATCGAATCTCATTATATGAGCATGTGATACAACTGATAACTCCTTAAGTAGTTAGTACTCACACTTGACAATTCACGTATTCGTTTTCATATACCACTAGTATCACACCGTGAAAGTCTGTTAGATCCACCACTAGAACACATGTTATCTACCGAGAAGATCGTACCCAAATAGCCCTCACATTTCTACCCATTGAATAGCTGAAAAATATTATCAAATATGTTTCGTCTCTAGCCCAAGCAATATGCATTCTTTCTTGGATCAGGTAGTAGAAGTAACACGCTCCATACCTCTAACCAAGTAAGCATTAGTATCATTATAATAGTCGTATCATGACCCTCTTTGATATACACTCAATCTATGAAATCGTAGTAGAGATTCTGACCTCAATTGGCACAATATCATTCTCATCATTCGCTAAGCAACCCATAAATGTTATGACAACTTTACTAACTATATTTTTCAATGTTACAATATTCATTATCTACCCGTCCCTTTAATTATTCCACTTTCAATTGTCGAACCACTCCAGATATCGCCTATATCACACGAGTAATGTTTCCACTGTTGGGTAACTAACCTTAAAAAGATAATGCATTCATGAAGTCCTTCAAACCATTATTCAACCTCATTATTCAAATACTCTCAAAATGCATCGACGAGCCATCACCTTACTTAACCCCTTTAAATCACTAAACATTCTAAATTTGACCACACACCCTCTCCATGAGTCTATCACTTCTAAACCAAATCTAACCTCCAAGCCATTCACGACACCAACTACTCGCATGAAGGACCACGCACAAGTCATCACTATAAGTGAGAAAGAATGGAATAAAGTGATAGGAAACAGATCGGATCAAGGATGCACGATAGATATTCAAGAAGTAAAGATTATTCCTAAAAGTCACCATAGCCTCTCGAAGATAAGTACAGACGTCTCCGTACCGATCCTCGAGACTCTACTTAGACTCGGCTTGTATACACGTGAGACCTATGAACCTGGGCTCTGATACCATTTTGTCACGACCCAAAAATAGACGTGATGGCACTCGTCTTACCCCACCAAGACAAGTCAGCCTAAAACCCAACTAATACAATAAATGTGGAAGTAAACTATAAATAACAGTCTTATACTTTAATATAATGCGGAAATTCATAATCGACTTAAATATACCCCCAAAACCTGGTTGTCACGTGTACAAGCCTCTAAAGTATTACAATTGATTTGAAAGAAAATAAACAAGTCTCAAATGATATTGTTTCTAGAATAGAACAAGATCATAAATAAGGAGTAAGAAGGTCTGCTGAGATGACAATCAGCTACCTCACAAATCTCCATAGGAAGCCTCGGACAAGAAGATAAGAGAGGGTATCATGAAGATCCGGGCTCGTAACCTACAAAAAATTGTAGAAGCAAGGGGTGAGTACCAAACCACACGGTACTCAGCAAGCAAACCTCTAAACACAAGCTAAGGGTATGGAATACGGGTACTCCTTACACCCCAACCAAACCTCCACAACTACAACCTGCATAAAAACCAGCCCAACCTAATAGTTCACAATTTACATAGCACATAGTTCAACCATATCACTTCAACAATTACAGATCAGCAACACACAAGATAAAGTTCACCAATCACAAGTTCCACAGAAAAGTACTCATAAGTTCACATATGATAAAGACTCACAATGCAATGAAATGCAATGTCAAGTATAGTGATGCATGTCTGACCTAACGATACACACCCGCTGTCTCTCAGTCCGGGACCCATGGGGGACATATCTGTCCATGCATCTGTCGCGGCGTGCGACACGACCCTCGATAATGAAATCCGTCGCGGCGTGCGACACGTCCCTCGATAATAAAATTCGTCGCGGCGTGCGACACGACCCTCGAATCATAGTATCCGTCGCGGCGCGCGACACGTCCCTCGAATCATAATATCCGTCGCGGCGCGCGACACGTCCCTCGAAATGGTACATCCTCTTTAACTTATTCTTTCTCAGTTCACATAACACTTGTCACAACCATGTCTCAGAACCAATGCAAATAACATGTTCACATAAATAATGAGGAGATGACCATTTTCATAAAAATGCACACTTCACAACAACACAATCGTGATACAACATCAACAATGAATCAATAAACCTTTCGAACCATTCTCAACACATCACACACCAATAATTAATCACATTACCTTTTATTACCCCTTTTTCATTATTAAAATTATTCAGTATGGACAAGTCAACCCATCACCAAGTCCCATTACTCCCCAACACATACCACAAGGAAATACACGAATTCTATACACTTAACAAGGGTTGAGAAATCCACTTGCCTCAATTTATCAACAATTCACTCCGGGACTTGAGTCTTCCCCTTTCGTTGAGCTTCCCAAATCAAAGTAATCTATTCAAGTAAATAATCACAATAAGATTTCGAAACTAGCAACACCTATATTACTATAGGTTTAACCTAGACCCAAAAACTCATCCAAATCTATAATCAAGTTCCTAATCTTGATATCAATTAACATGTCAACTCTCATATTTCCAAATTCCAAGTCTAGGGTTATGTTCCAATTCCTCCAATATCAAAAATCTAATAATATTCATATAATACAATACATAATATTTAATTACTTACCTCAATATATCATAACTTACTTTATAGCATAATAATAAAATAAGACAAATTAAAACTGGAAGCACACTGGTTACGAACCAGTGGCGAAATCCATGTCAAAGCTCCTAATATGTGTACCATAACCAACAACCCAACCCATCTAATTATATAACCAAGCTGTCAGGAGGATCTTTCTAAGTTCAATTTCTTTCCCACTACAGAAAGAACGAATCATTACATATACTCGTCAAAATATATATATCAACCCAACACTTATTCTATCCATTGTTAAATTACTTTCCAGTATACACACACCAATATATAGTGCTAATAAATTGTCCTCTCTCTTAGCAATTAGCATTTCAAACTCAAAATTAACTTCCATCCATTAAATTGATATTAGACCCCCCTCACAGCAAGATACCAAATTTACCTCTCAAATAATTATGTATCAACAATCACTAGCAATGTAGAGAGAGCAACGTGTATTAGTATTTTCACATGATTAGGATTATTGGAAAGAAAATATAGCATATCAATTAGTCTAGTGTATTACTAGTTTTTGAATTCCAAATTTCTTGCCTGTAATTTCCGTGTGCTCTTCTTCGTTGTTCATATTTGATGATGCCACCGTACAGAGTAAGGTCTTGCCTATTCTATTTTGTTTTTCCATTCTCTTAAATTGTTAAACCCTACTAACTTATTTTAACACATGGCCAAGTGAAATAGGTATAAAAAAGCTTGGCCCATTTACCACCAACTAATATAATTATTTTAAATTACCCCTCAATTAAAACACCGTAGTTAAATGAATAGTCCAAAATTCTCATTTAAAATTTACGGAAAGGGTCTTTTATGAAAGAGAGATGACTAGTTCTCAAAATGGCCTAACGGGTCATTACAGTTGACAAGGGACAAACTCAGTTTTTGCATTGGAAGGATTACACAGCAAAAATCATTCTCTCGAAAAAAATATTTTCTCATATACAACAAGGGACCTAATAAAGTTATCTTCCGTCTTTAGTTGTTATTTGAGAACATAATTTTGTGCTTATTCACTATGAGATCTGTTCGTGTGTTATAAAAGGAATTAGATCATTTCAAGTTTTATTCGTTGTTTGAGTTTGAGTTGTAACTAGAGTTAGCTATGGAGTGTTCTTGAAATCTATATCGACTGGGTAGTTGATGTAGAGGGAAATAGAGGTATTGCTTTGTTTCACATAATAGAATTGTTACGGAGGAGTAAGGGATTAAGAGTTTAATTCTTAGATTGCAAGAGTTTATAATTTGAATCTTGACTCATTAAAGTTAGTGGAGTTGTGTTAAAATCTTGAGGGGTTTCCACGTAAACTCTGTATGTTCTTTACTTTTAGTTTTTACTTTCCGTGTACTGTTCTTTCTGGGTCAAGGACCTGGTCCATTGGCTTGTGATGAACTCATATAAGCCATTAGTTAATAATTTGATAAAAAAATATCTCATTTTCTGAAATATCTACTATGCAATTTGCGGAAAGATTAGTCGCATATGTTAAGAAAAGAAAAAAAGTCAGTCTGCAAATGTTCAACACCATGTTCAGTCTCATATGATCCACAAGAACACTATGTAATAAGCAAAACAGTCCACTCTTTATTACATAAAATGGAAAATCACAACCAAAAAAAAAAAAAACTCTTGAACAGAGCAAAACAAGACTTGATTGATTACATCTTCTAGTTTCTTCTTAGATTCGAAAGATCGAAACAAATTTCTACCTCCTTCTCCTTCTCCTTCCTCGATAAGGTCCTCTTGTAGTTGTAGATGTTCCAAACAGACTCCTTACATCCATTACTGTTGCAACCACATTATTTACTGTACTAAAGACACCAACAATCTTATCAAATATCTCTTTTTTATTATAACTTTCCTCCCCCAAGTTAGTACTATCATCACTATTAGTATGACTTACCTTTTGCTCTTGCAATAACGATTCGTACATGTAAAGCAAAGAACAAGCACCTGAAAAATCAGGTAGAGGGAACTGCGATGAGATTCTGTTCTTGTAAGGCAAGTATTGAGAAGACGGCAAACCAGCGAGAAGTTGCAGTACCAAATCTGAATCTGATAAAGGATTGTTGTTAGCAGCTAGAGAATCGGCGGTGGATTTCAAATTTTTGATATAGGATTCTATGGTTTCGAGATCCCCTTTTCCGGTGCTGTGAAATTGCATTTTCAGTTGTTGAACTATGATAATTGTTTCGTCTTTTGAACGCGAATCGATCGATGATGGAAAATTCATAGTTGATTCCATTGTTCTTCTCGATGATCAGATTATTGTTGAAATTTTTTTTTGGGTGTATATATTTGTACAGAGGAATGATCTTATATGAAACAGAATGTGTAACTAATTAAAAATAAAATGGAAACGAAAAAATATTTACTCAGTTAATGACATAAATGACCTTATTCTATTCTTTTATAGAACATTGTAGAAGGTTCACAGAATTCATCCTTGTGAGTTAAGCAATTAAAGAGCAAAATGAAGAGGACTCTTTGTATTTGACTTGAGCTACTAAAGAGTCGAGTCTTATTGCATTCATTCGGTATTAATATTTCGGTTCCTCAAGTCGATATAAGGATAGAAGTGAAAGATACTATAATTACAATAATTAATAAAATTTATATATTTAAAAATTATGTAAAAGATACTATAATTACAAGAATTAATAACTCGAGATATTTAAAATATATATATATAAAAATTTTATAACAAAATAAAAATTCTTTGAATCTCAAAATCGGAAAGATACTACATATATTGAGACTTTGTTATGAAAGGAACACTTAACCTAAAACTAAACCTAAATTGATAATTGAAGCCCCACCTTTTTGTTTGGTTATTTATTAGTCATGTCTTTCTATCGTTTCTTTATAACGAAGGAAAGTAAAGCCGGGAGGGGCCTCCCAAGATGGGTTTTATTGTCTTTTCCTTATTTCCACTTTCCAAATTCAACCAAATCTTGTAAAATTGATCATTACAAATATTCTTACTTTTGAAATTCAAAAAAATCTTCATTAAATCAATTATTACTAATGTTATGATTTATTTGATTTCTTGTCGCTGATACTTGCTTTAGAATTTAACTAAATTGAAAATTTTCACTTCAAAAATAAAGTGACAACTAGAAAGAATAATTGAACGAGCACTAACTAAAAGATAAAAAAGGGAAAATTGTTAATAGTAAATGGATTAAGATCAATTGCAGTCCCATCAACTTTAGCTTAATGATAATTTAAGTGAAGCTTAGCTCTTAATATAAAAAAAAGACCACAACAGAAGTCTACAAATTAATATATTAAAAAATAAAACAGCTGAACTTTTGTCGCTTAACTAATACATCATGTTCAACATTATTTTTATATACCGTACAATAAAATATTTTTAATAAAAAATTGATTTTTCGATGCACCAAAAAATTGAAACCTTAAACCGAACATCGAATTGAAGATTGAACTTTGAAAAAAATGTGTTATATTTGACTATATTAGAATTACATTTTTAAAACATACAAATAATAGTATTAATTAATTAGAAACTATTTTTAAAAAGCACAAAAATAATTGAGACAATTAGAGTAACCCTCTATAACGATTTACTCCTTTCTTACTTTAGGAATATGCTTTTCTATTTTCACTTTTGGAATTCAATAAAAATCAATTACTATGAATGTTATGATTTATTCGATTTCTTGTCGATGACCAGGTATATTTTATTTAGAATTTAAAAAAAAACTCACTTCAAAATTAAAGTAACCCTTTGCTACACAGAAAAGGGCAAAGATTATTCTTAACAACAAGGCATTTTTTTTTATTATTATATATATGTAAAGGAATAATTGAAAGAGCACTAACCAAACGATAAAAAGGAAAATTGTTAATAAATGGATTAAGATAAATTGCAATACCTATCAACTTTTGCTTAAAAGGAAGACCACAACAGAAGTCTACAGAAAAAAATAAAAATAGTGAATTTTTGTCTTTTAATGAAATCGTACGGAGCCAATGTCATAGGTTGTTCTATAAAGTTGGTTGGGATTGAAATAATAAGCGGGTCTTGAAAATTCTTTATTAAAAGAGTGATAAACAAGTCCTATGGTAAATTAATAGTATGTGAAAGAAAGAAAAAAGAAAAAAGAAAAAGAAAAAAGGGAGCATAAACAAATATAATCGTGAAATTATTAGCAAAAATAATGTATGCATTAGTTTTAAAGACTCAATTTTCCCTCAAAGCTTTTTTATATCTTTTCTATAGTAATTGTGAAAGGTATCTTTGTAAATAGATATTTTTCATACACCAATAGAATGTATAACATTAATGTAAATCTCAAATATTTTAGTAACTTTAAAGAAACTATCTTAATAAATAGTAATGCTTATCCGCGTCTCATCCTAAAGATTTGTCTATTCATTTTTGTTATTTTATTTTCAATTGTAATTTATTATATTTGTGGTATATTACACCAACAAATATTTTAGTAACTTTTGAACATTGTTTCTATAAGATATTTTCCACATTTTTCTATAGGTAAATGAGTATGGGTGGTCACGGGTCGATTTGGGTTGATTATCGGTCAAAAGCAAGATCGAATCAATTTAAACAATCTTAAAATTATTAAAATCAAATCAAATATAATATACATTTATCGATTTGGTTGTTATCGATTTCTATTCTATTTAGTTTTAGTTATTAATCGTACACAAAAATAAAAGAAACATTCATTCGAAAGAGGAAAAAAGACAACATTTAATTCAAAAATAATTATCGCGGCAGGTATCACAAAACTTTCGATCATTGAATTTATTGTGAATAATGTTTCAAAATTCACTACTTTTGACCTAGATAAGAAAGAGACTGTGGTATTCTCAGTCCCACAAAGAACTGTAGTAGGGCCCCATAAATATTATCGTCTTTTCAAAATGTAAAATTAAATAAAATTAAATTGATTTATCAATCAAATTAATTTTATTTAAATTGACTTTTACTCACACCATGAACATCTATCGATAAAAGTGCTTATTTGAAGCCTTGAAGGTGCACCATTCCTTGCTCCTAGCACTTTAAATAACCTTTTATAGGCATTTTTAAGGGGGAAAAAAATCAAACAAATCTTAAAGCGTGTTTAGCTAATAAATTTAAAAAGTTATGAAATAATTAAATTAGAAGAAGAGAATAAAATAGAGAGAAGAGAGAAAACTTCTTATTTCTTTCGAGAGACATATTTTAATAAAGAAAATTTCTTTATTAATAGGGGCAATAACTTGATCCCAAAGTTAAAATTTTTAACTTTTCGACAAAGAAACATACAAAATATACATTCACCATAATATAAATATATTTATAATTAAAAAAACACTTTTGAATAGCAACTAACGTTTAGCCAAAACTTTTAAGGTACTTCTAATTATATTTTACTCAAAAAAGTGCTTTTAGGAAATATCTATTTTACCTTATGAGAAACAATTTCTGCAACTATTCAAAAACATTTATTTTCTCCAAATATATTTGCTACTGAAATTAGATTTAAATTGGACAGTTGAAAGATTTTATATGCTAATATTAACTCGCACCAATGAATGGTGGTACTTTTCAATAGCATTGAAACGACAAATCGCCGCCAAGTTTGCTAAATTTCGAGCTCGGAGTGAAAAGTTATGGCCATTTGAGTAAAGCCTCTTTAGTTAAGGATTTTCACCCGTTTTAAAAAAGGGTATTTTGGTCTTTTCCTTACACCAATAGGCATACGCACGTTTCACTCACCCAATTTAGGGGTCTAATCAGACGCTTAGCTATTTTTCATATTCCTAAACACTTAGAATTTTAGGGCGAAATTTCAAGAAGTGGAAAAGAGGGGTTTCAAGCGTTCATTCAAGGGTTGAGGAGTTTCGCCAAGAACAATCATTCTTTCCAGGTATGTGAGGCTTCCCATAGTGATGAACTTTTTCATCCTCACGCCAAACATGTAATTCTTTCGTTAATTCGCCAATATAATCGTTTATGTAAATATTTTTGAAGTGTTCTTGAGTTTTAAGCTTCATTCTTTAACAATGGAGGGTTTGAGTTCTTGAGGTGAGGATTTTGCGAATGAGTATGTTTCTTGATAGAATTTGAGTGGGATTTCGATAATTTCGTGTTGGTTTTGTGAATCAAAGAGAGTTTGGAAGAAACCAATCGATTTTAGATGAGTTAGGACCTAGAATTAAGCAAGAAAATTCATCGGATTTCTGGGTAGGGGGATGGGGTGGCGCACCACCATAGCGCTAGAACTACTGGTTTGTAGTTTGAGGCCTGGCGTGACGCGCCAACAGTGCGCCCCAAACTCTGGTTAGTAGTTTGGGGCCTGACGCCCCGCGCCAAGGTCGCTTGACCTTTTTCCTTCCGTGTTTCATTCCGGAAGTGTTCCTATAAGTTGTGGCTATGCTTTCCCTCTCTATATTAGCTCCTACAAGCTCCATTTATCATTGAAAATTCATGTATTATCCTATTCATATATCTTAATGTATTTTCAAAATTAAAGTGAGTTTAAGAGAAGAGTCAAAACTATTATTGAGAAAGTAAAGAAAAGTTTAAGAATCTTTTTAGAACAAATACTTTGTCTTTAAAATTTATTTTGAAAAAGAGTAAAAGATGAGTTTCGAGAAAAGTATAGGGAAGTAAGTAATTCCCTAAGATAATAGTTTTAATTTGAGAAAAGAGAAACTTTGCTTTCTAATTGAGTTATGAGTATAGAGATACTTCAGAGCAGTTACCTCTTTTAAAATGATAGTTTGAGCAATTAGCTCAAACTAGAGAAAGAGTAATGTTTTTATACATTTGAGCAACAATATATATCATTGGGAGTAGTATTGAGCACCGATATGGGGGAGAGTTCAGACAACTCACAGCCCTTATAAACCATGTCTTGTCAACATGGGTTCAGGATCATACTTTTTAGATAAATCCTTATAGCTTAGTGGATCCACTTAGTTGAGAGGTTCTATATCCCGGCATGATATAGGACAGGTCTGGCAGCGTGAACAAGACGTTGTATCATCACTTAGCTCACAGTGATGGTTGTCAGTTAGAGAATCTCTCAATAAAGTTAAAGTGTATTTTTCATATAATACTTCTTATGTTGAGTTCAGAGATGAGTAAGTATTTTTGTAAAGTTAAATGATTTCATTTCTTTAATCCTTTACATTCAGTTGAGTTCATGCTATATCTAATGCAGTCATTCAGTTCAGTCATTTATTCCACTTCAGCCATATTACATACTCGTACATTCCATGTACTGATGTCATTCGACCTGCATCTTATTATGATGCAGATACAGGCGTTCAGGGTCATCAGCAGGTGCTCCTTTGATACCATTTGCACTCCAGCTAGCTTTGGTGAACCTCCTTACTTTCCGGAGGGCTTCACACTTATTTCTCGCTTTTGTTAAGTTGTCGTGGGTTCTGTCCCGACATCTATCTTAGTACTAGAGGCTTCATAGATAGTTAGAAGTTGAGGAGTCTCTCACTATTTTCCTTGTTGATGTTTTAAGACCTTGAGTCGATTACTTATGTTTATATAAGTATTTCCAAATATTCATTGATTGAAGTTGTTATTGAGACATCATGAGTTTAATTATGCATTTGGAGTTCCCATTTTGCTTGAGTAAGTTTTCCGTTAAGTAGTCAGCCAGG
The DNA here is from genome assembly GCA_018342035.1 of Solanum appendiculatum. Classification (NCBI taxonomy): domain Eukaryota; kingdom Viridiplantae; phylum Streptophyta; class Magnoliopsida; order Solanales; family Solanaceae; genus Solanum; species Solanum appendiculatum. The sequence goes on from JAGDQO010001651.1 coordinate 15,103, forward strand.
CCAAGGGTTCGCTTGGAGACCAATGATGGTTCTCGAGTGCCGGTCACGTCTAGGGTGTAGGCTCGGAGCGTGACAATTGAAACTAACATCAATTCAAATGGTGCTACTTAGCAAGCAAGTTTGGAATATTTTCAAATACATTTTCCTAGAACCTACTCAACTCTCAAGAATAACCAGGAATTTGGCCTATTTGGTTGCTGATTTGAAGGTGAGTTATTATATTTTTTTTACTACTACTAACTTTATTTGTGGATGAAAAGTAGAATGACACATATATTTGGGGCAAAGTGAGTCTAGAAATATAGTGTTGAGAATGTATATAGATATTTTTTCTCTGTCTATGTTTGATATCGATATCGATATTAAAATTCAATTAAAATTTTGAACATTGCTTCTATGAGATATTTTTTGCATTTTAAGCCTTAAACTTGAAATCTCTAATTAAAAATGGAGTAATCTCAAGCATCTCATCACAATTTATGCTGATACTATTAGGATATTGAAATACCCTAAGACACGACATTAATATATCGAATATCTTATGTTTCTTTTATAAATAAATATTTGAGATTATAAATATCCAAATATACATATTTTTTTAAAGATTTACTAAATCAATATTAGTAGTAATGATTATTCTTTTAATATAGCTTTTTTTACATGACACACAATTTTTTTATGTCGAACAATTATTTTGTTGTAAAATTTAAAATAATAGGTCTTTTAAAGAAATATAAACTTATGGGTAAAGTTTTTTATTTAAAAAAAAAAATTGAAATCGTGATTTGAAATTTCAAATCATGTTTTTTTTGGAGAATTTAAAATTTGAATATAATCTCAAATCGCATATCCAAGTACTAATTTAAAATCATAACTTCATATTTCATGTCCAAATACAAGTTAGAATTTTAGTATATTATTAAAAATTAATTTAATAAAACACACCTCTAATTTATTTTTATTTTTTAAAAATGGAACTGGACAACAAAGTTTTATTAATATGAAGTATCTTTTACTTTACCATTAAAGATCTAAAGTAGTTCGATGAGAGATGACACATTATTGTTTTCTTTTTATAAGGACCAACTTTATTAGTGGATGAAAAGTAGAGGGGCAGAGGGCAAAGTGAGTCAAGTAAAATTGCTTGCACTATACTTTTTTGATTTTTGGAAACAAAAATGGAAAAATTAGCAAACTAGTCAAAATTCCTAACATAAGTAGGTAAAATATTTACATTTTAAAATAATTATTAAAAATATCATTATGTCATTATTTTAGCAAATATAATGTATTCTAATATAATTAATTTAAGGGGAAACTAAGCAAATACCCCATAAAAATAAAATAATTACAAACATATATCCCTTTACCTTCATACCCCACTAAATAATTACAATATATAGCCTTCACCCCCTCCAACTAATTTCGCTTAACTCATACTGAATCAGTATCATATATTGTATTGGTATCATTAAGGTTGATAATTTATCTTAGTTGATGCTAAATCAGTATATATATACTGTATTGGTATCATTAAGGTGTCTTGTTCAAAGATTACTTATTAGTCAAATATATTATAAGTGTATATATATATACTCTTATAATATCATTGACTAATGAGTAATTTCTGAATAAGAAACCTTAATGATACCATAAATGAGAAAATGGCCAACCCCCCCCCCCACCCCCCCACCCCCAAACCTATAGCCGGATTCCCAACTACACACTCATACTTCACGGGGTCCTATTACCCCCTTGGACATTTTAAAAGTAGAATATATAACCCCTTAAAAAGGCGCCTCCAGATTCGTATTAAGTGGTGATATGCACGCATCTGCTACGTAATATTTTTTTTTTTTAATGTATAAAAATCAATTATTTCATTTTCTTTATCTCCAAACATGGCATTAGCCAGGTACCTTCGAAAATCCCTAATTTTTTTCCTAATTGCCCTTCAAAATCTTCTTTTCTACACAATCTCTTGCTTTTTCTCTCAAGATTGATGAAATTTCACTCAAAATCATTAACAATTCAATGCTCCAAAAAGTCATTTTTATCAATTTTAGGAATTAAATTTTAGATGCAGTTAGTTTGGTTTAGTTGGGTAGAAATATTTAAAATGAAGATTTTGTAAGATTTTTGTACTATTCAATGTTTATTGTAGCTTTGATAATCAAAGCTTTATCAGATCTGAAAAAGGAAGGTAGATGCAACATCTAACTATTTAAATTTTGTGTTTATGCTTGAATCTGCATCTCCTACTTTAAAAATCTTGAAGATACAAAGGAAAACAAAGGAAGTGGCAATGGTGGTTCACCACGAAATTGGTGGTTGATGGGTCTGTTCTCACTTGATGGAGTAACAATAATTATTTTCGATGAGTTTTTAGTTGAGCTAATGTGAGACGTATGTGATTTGAAGGTAAAGGGGGGGGGGGTTAATGATGGAAGGCCGATGAAGACGGAGACTTGGTGGTGGATGAGCGAAGTTCACAGGGTGGATCGTAGGTGCTGCCGCCCATGTTGTTGCTGGTGTTTCTTCGTTAAAGAGAAAGAAGAAAAAGAACGTTAAGACTAAAAAAAAAAGAAAAGGAAACATCAAAAATAAATTAACAAAAATAGAAAATTAATAATGAAATAAAAGAAAAACTTATAAAGTTAAAGTTTTATTATTTGTTTTTGCTCCCACTCTCTCAAAGAGAGTGAACTACACATTCTTTGCCACCTCAACATTTAGGGAGTAAATAACTACATTTTAAAATAGTTTAAGTGGGTAATAGGACCCCCGTGAAGTATGAATGTGTGGTTGGAAATCCGACTATAGATTGAGGGGACTTTTGACCATTTTCTCTACCATAAATATATATATACTCTTATAATATAATTGACTAATGAGTAATTTCTGAACAAAAAACCTTAATGATACCACAACAATATACATATACTCAAATAGTATCATTGACTAATGGATAATTTCTGAACAAGAAACCTTAATGATACCACAATAATATACATATACTCTTATAGAATCATTGAGTAATGAGTAATTTCTGAACAAGAAACCTTAATGATACCAATACAATATATATATATATATTGATTTAGTATCAGTTAAGTGAAATTATCAGCCTTAGTGATATCAATACAGTATATGATATTGATTTAGTATCACTTAGGCGAAATTATCAGCTTAATGATACCAATGCAGTATGTGATACTGATTTAGTATCAGTTAAGCAAAAATTATCAGCCTTAATGATACCAATACAGTATATGATACTGATTTAGTATCAGTTAAGCGAAAATTATCAGCCTTAATGAATAGGGGGTATGGGGTGTAATTTTTTTTTTTGAGAGAATAGTATTTCTTGAATTACTTTGGATTGGGGTATGAATATGTAATTATTTTGAGTTTTATGACCCATTTATGTAGTTTTTCCTTAATTTAATATCCTTTTATTTCTCAAATCAGGACCACATTTACCTAGTTTGACTCCACTACACGGTTAACAATAAAAAAAGACCCAACATCCCAATATTCTCTCTAGGTTTTTACCCCAAATCTCTCTACTGTTTCCACCATTGTTATCTCCTATACTTGTTTAAGAAATTTCTTCGACTTGTACGATTTTAACATCTGGCAATTCTTCGTGCAAATTGAGGATAATATCAGATTTTGCTCTCTCCTACATCTGATCAAGAGTCGAATCTGCTCCACAACTTCTCTACTTATCGAGCTCGGGTATAATACCTGGGCAACAAAGTTTTATTAATATACTATCTTTTGCTTTACAATTAAAGATCTAAAGTAGTACGATGAGAGATGACACATTATTGCTTTCTTTTTACAAGGACCAACTTTAGTAGTGGATGAAAAGTAGAGAGGCATAGGGCAAAGTGAGTCAAGTAAAATTGCTTGCACTATACTTTTTTGGTTTTGGGAAATAAAAATTGCTTTTTCTTTTCATCCTTCTGATTTATCGATTTGATTTTGATAGAAAAATTGTCTTTAAGGTATGGATAATGATTTATTTTGATTCTTAATATATTTTATTTTATTAAAATAATTTTTAATGTATAATAAATTGTTCAGTTTGGTGTTAATATATTTTATTTGATTGAAATTATCCTTAGTGTATAACAAATATTTTTGTTTTAAACAAGAGAAAATAATAAATTTTGTTATAAAAAGTAGAGATAATGGTAATAGATTTCATAGGGTTTTTCTTTGGAGCTAGCAAAAAAAGACAACAATAGTGAATTCTATTAGTCCAGTGGAGTCTACAGTTAAATTTAACACTTTTTTTTAAAGATCTGTTAGATTTAAGGTGATCAAAATGAACCCTTTTTGTTATACATGAACAATCATTTCCATCAAGTGAAATACATTAAAAACCAAAATAAAGCATTATCCATATACATTAAGAAACATTTTGGACATCGGTGACAACATCAACACAATTATAGCTTTTCTTGACCGATATTCCTTTCTTGTATTATTTACATTTCTCATCAATGTTTATGTGAATGCATGTAAGTTAAAGTTTGATTGAGACATTAAACTAGGACTATTCTCTTAAACTAATCTGGGTCTCTTAGGGAGAGTAATTGATCCTTACACACCTCGAAAGGAAAATCAGAACATTGCAAAACACAAGGAAAGTTTATGTCAAACTTCAACTACACATCATGTTGCATATCATACATCACAAGACAAACTTTAAATACAAGTAGCAAATCAAGCTTTTGATTACACAAAGCTGTAAATAACTATTAATTAAATGACCGTACAAGAAATCAACCCGATTAATTACTTGCAATTGATTACATCTTCTAATTTTTCTTCTTAGATTCAAAAGCATGAGAGAGGTTTTGACAAATTTTCCAGCCAGCCACGGCACCTACTGCACCCACAGCACCAACTGCACCCACAGCACCAACTGCACCCACAGCACCAACTGCACCAACTACAGTACCCAATCCCAATGTACCAGCTGCAGCTAAGACAGTACGCACTGTACGCTGTGCAGCAAAGATAGTAACCAATGTCTCCCCTACATCGATGAACTTATCTACCGTACAAAAACCAGACGATTGCTCTGCACCAACTACATCGGGATCCTGCAATTAGCGGCGGTAAAATTAGCTCATAATAAAAATAATTTTAATTTTAAATATATATATAGTGAATTTTTTTCCAAAGAGATTTGGATGAACCCTTTGCTTACTTGTAATAATATGTCTTCTTGCATGTGCAACATGGAACAAGCTTCTTCGAAATTGGGAAGAGGAAACATTGATGATATTATGTTTTTGAGAGGCAAGTATTGAGTAGGCAAACCAGCAAGAAGTTGCAACACCAAGTCTGAATCTGAGATCTGATCGCCGATTTCTGCTAGAGAATCGGCGACGGACTTCAAGTTTTTCACATAAGCTTCAATGGTCTGAAAATCCTCCCTTCTGATACCGTGAAATTGCATTTGTAGTTGGGCTCGACGTATCTGATCATCTTTAATTGAATTTGGAAAACTCATTGTTATGTTTCTCACTTTGCTTCCTTACTTTCTCTCTCTATCTGGTTTTTCTGATTCTCTAAATAAAAAGAACATAAAGTATAGAAAAATGAACAAAATGGTCCTTATGCTTAGACAGTACGCTCAAAATTGAAAAGGCACAAAATAGTCCCTTTATCTTTTGAGTTAAGATTCAGAGTCATTTTTGAGTTTTCACGTGAAGCAGTAATAATTGCTCAGGTTTGCAATATTGATAATTTTTTTAATCTTTTCTCAAATTCTTGTCTATTTTTTAATATTGATTTTGTTCGCAATTTTATGTGTGAAATATTCAATCGTTTTTTAATATATTTAGTAAATATAATAACTCCATGTGAGAGAAGGTAAGAAGAAGAACAGATTGTATAGTTCAATAGAAATATTATTACAGCTAAACTAAGAACACCTTGACATATGACGTTGCAAGAAGTACACATCCTCTCACATGGAGTTATTATTTCTACTAAATATATAAAAAGATGATTGAACATTTATACATAAAATTATGGATAAAGTCAATTATAAAAAATAGATTAAAATTTTGGGGAGCACCAAAAATACACCAATATTACCAACATGAAGGACACTATTTGTGCTCTATATGAAAACTCAATGATGACTTTGAATCTTAACTCAAAGACAAGAGACTATTTTGAACTTTTTCTCAAGCCGCGCCTTTTTGTATGGTTATTTACGCTTATATTTATTTATTAGTTATGTCTTTCTACCTATCTTTCATATAATCGATTATTACAAGTGTTGTTATTCATTGATTAGCTGTTAATGATCGATACTTACTTTAGAATTTGACAAATTGAAAAAAAAATCACTATAACTTTTTCTAGCTAATGAAAAACAACTTCTACTATTTTACAGAAATACTTATTTTTTTCTAAAAATTTGGTTAAACATCTCATTATTTTAAAATAAGTACTTTTAAAAAAAAAAAGTGTTGTCGACTTCTCAAAAACTTGAGCAAACAATTACGAGGATGAAAATATCTTTAAAATTTTGGAATTACCTTAAAAAAAAAGTATCATATATATTGAGACTGATGAGTACTCCATTCGTTCCTATTTAATTGTTATCATTTTATATTTCATGCCCTTTAAAAATTAGGTAAGTTTATCATTGTACTCTTTTTAATGTTTTTTTGAACTCAAATTTTCAATAAATGAACATGAATTAATTTATTTTGAATAATTAAATTGATCAATGAACATGACCTATGTTGGTCAAATTTATATGTTTAAGGCTAATAACTCTCAAGGATAAAATATGAAGAATAATGTCATTTATGTATTAATTTTGTGAAATGACAAATATTTAAAAGCACGTATATTTAGTAAGAACGATATGTAAATTGAAACAAATTGAGTAATAAATAAATCATCTAGTGGACCAAGACTAAATTTTCAAACAATAATTAATAAACATGTAGATTTTCTATGCTAATATTCAAATATTTTTACAACAGTAGGAGTTAGATTTTCTGTACTAATATTAACTCGCACCAATGAGCATATGGTGGTCCTTTTCAATAGCATTGTAACGTCAACTAAAATGAATAACAAATCAAAATACTTTCCCTAGACTTTGGTCTTTTTCAACAACATTGAAACTTTACAAGTAAGTTACCAATATTTCCAATTACACTTTCCAAGAACCTGCTCAAGAATAGCCAAGAAGGTGGGCCGTTTGGTTGATGGTTAGAAAGTGAGCTATTTATTATTAAAATGAGTATAATTAATATTATATTTAAACTTTTTTTCTATTCATTTTTATTTATTTATTATTATAAAAATAAATAATTATTTTTATTTATCATTTTTAATATATCAAGAAAATATATTTTATATTTTATCCTTAAACATTAATTATTTATTCCTCAAATTATTTTTTAAGACCTAATACTCTCTCTATTCAATATTAATTGAATTTTTGGGCTTTTTTTCATTGTTCAAAATAATTGAATTGTTCAAAGTTTAAAATAGATGTTTGAATCTTTTTTCCATATTTGTCATTTCCTTTAATGAAGTTTGATATTTTCTATGAGATTAATTGCAATACTTACAAGTTATATTTATGATTTCACAAAGGATAATAGTGAAAAGTATAGTTTAAATTATGTCCTTAAATGCTTTTTCTTAATAAGTGTGCATTGACTCACAAATTCGATTAATATGGAATATAGGAAGTAATCAATTAAGAAGGACGGTATGATAAAATAGTCATGTTAATCATTGTTTTGTTAATGAGTGTGACAGTCTAAATGTGACAACTAAAAGTGAACGGAGAGAGTATTATTGTAGTTATTATGTATTAAATTTAGCATATCAAGTACGGTGTGTGATTATCAGCTTACAATTTCACATCTTTAATACATGTATAAGTTATGAAAAAACTTATATATTATTTAGATAAATAAAAAGAAGAAGAAATAAGTAATATGTGAACAATGAAATCCTACATAATTATACTCTTGCATAACTAATTTATATGCATTATAATACTGCCTAACTCTAGTTAACCAACAACGGAACGAGTACTTTTAGAAGAAATAATGTATGCATTAGTTTTGTGTATTAATATTACCTTGTTTGGTATACTTTTTCAGCTTATGTATAAGTTATACACTCTATTGTGTATTGAGGTGTGTATTATTAATACATGAAAATTTATGATATTAATAATAAAAATAATTTTAATACATATAAAAGCATGATTAAAGATCCAATTCACCTTAGAACCTTTTTGTTACCTACATTATATAAATGATGAAAAAGAAAGGCAGGAATTATCTTAACACAGAAGCAATCAAAAGAATAACCTTACCCAAGTGAAAGGGAATGAATTTGATCAAGTTTAGTCCCCACCAAGCACCAACTTTGCTAGACAATTGTATTGATGTTTCTCACAAAAATAGCAAAAAGAAGACTTTGAAAGTCTTCTAATTAACGCAAAAGGAGAAGTATGAAAAATTATTGAAGATTATATATTGTGGTAAAAGGGATAATATTGTTAATTAACAGTATTAACAATATAAAAAATATTAATTAGTTCGTTAGTGTATTAACTTGTCTTCTTCCTATTTCCTAAATAACACATATAAACATATCATTACAATCATTGAAAAATATATTAAAAAATAATTGGGAAAAATGTCTGAAATATATTCGAACTTTGATCGATATTGCTGTAACAATCTCAAACTTTGGGTAGGACCTATTACTCTCCTGCACTATTTAATAGTGTATTTTAAAGATATATAAGTGTCCAGCTGGACAAGTTACTATTTATAATGATGCAATATTTATAATGTCCACGTGGACACCTATATATCTTTAAAATACACTATTAAATAGTGCAGAGGGTAATAGGTCCTGCCCAAAGTTTGGAATTGTTACAGCAATTTCGGTCAAAGTTCAAATATATTTCGAACCTTTTTCTCAAAAAATAATTACCATAATTTGACGACTAGGATTTATAAAGAAAATACTTTTGCATCTCCAAGAAGATATTTAAATTTTAAACAAAGGGAATTAATCTATTTCATGAGGATTTCCTGCTATCAGTAAATCGTTATTCAACATATTAACTAACATCTAAACCAATCAAGATCTAATTATTTAAGCCACTTCATATATGTATAAGAATATTGAAATGAAAAGTGAAACTTAAACCCCCAAAAGAGAAAAACGAAAGGAAGTCTTTGTAGAGCTTTAAATGAGTGTTTGATCATGTTTTATTGTAAAAAAATTTAAATTATAGTTTTTGTTTTTGAAGTGAAAAAATGATACTTGAAAATTGGAGTTATGTTCGATAATGAATACAAATTAGAGTTGTTTTTAACTTTCTATGAGTTACTTGGAGTGAAATAAATAAATAAATTTAATTGTATTTCAAATACTTGAAAATTCTGAAATTTAACTTCAAGTTAAATTTTGAGTGGAACTCTGAAAAAAAAAATCATACTCAAACACCTCCTAATTTTACATGTCATATTGCACGGCATCTCAAAATACTTAGTATTCTCTTTAGTTTCAATTTTTTGGTCCTAACTCCCATTTTAACTCGATACAGAGCTGCTAAAATGGAAAATAGACATTATTTTACAGAAAAGGGACAAAAGGACCCATTTCCTTTCTTTTTAAAACCGATTAAAAAAATAAGTTAGACAAAGAAATTGAAATGGAAAGAATACTGGATGGCTTCTCAAACTTTGAATACAGAAACCGAAGATCCAATTACTTAAACTACAAACACATCTAAAGAAAAGGACTAAGGCCTCATTTGTTTGCACTTAATGGAGGTCTAAATCTGAATGGTTCAGGCATTGAGCCATTAAGTGCGTTTATTTTTTTTTATAAAAAAAGAATCACTTAATGAGTCTTAATGGGTATGAAAGCATCTGATTCATTTAAATATATGAGGGAGTCTTATTTCTCTTCAGACTCTTCTTATAACGCTAATTTATTTCCCCGTAAAGTTTAACATCGTTATTTTCTCTCTCTAACGTTGCCCCTCTCTCCCATTCTCTCCATTATCAGCATACATCATTATTTTTTCTCTTATATGCGTTGCGCTCCCCCCCTCTTTCCATTATCAATATTTCCCCTCTCTCCATTATCAGTGTCTGCCTTCTCTATATCAAACGGGTGTTGAATTTTTTTTTCCTTTTGAACAAGTAAGTTTTCAAAAAAACTTTTTACAATTACTTTGTTTATTAATTTGTATATTCAAAATATTCTTGGTATTACTGTTTGCTTCTCAAGAACTCTGAAATTTTGCTTGCAATTTTAGATTTTATTTATAAAACTAGTAGTCTTGTGTGTGCTTATTCGATAATACAATGTATGTGCTAGTTTTATGGAATAAGATTACACGAATATTTTTTTTCTTTCAATTCCTTTATTTTTTTGGCATTGACGGTGGATGGCATGTTGTGATATGGTACACCCTAAGAACAAAAATTAAAGGGCTATCCTTTCGATTATTCCTATAAAATTAGTAGTCTAACACCAAATTATAACAAGTGGCCTTAAATATTTACACACATGCACAAAAATATTATTAATTTAGGATTGCCTTTTTTTTATTCTTATATACTACTTGTTTTTTGTTTATATTCTCAAAAGGCACTAAGCGTTTAACTTCACATAGTAATATTATTATTTATAAAACTAAGAACTAGTTCTAGTTAATAAGAATTTAGACATTTGTTTGGATTGCCTTTTTTACTTTTACATGTTTTTGGACCTGTGCCAATAACGTCGCAATAATATTAATAGCCTAACACCAAATTATAACAAGAGACCTTATATAATTATGAATTATATGTAAGAATAATTCTTACTTATGACCCAAGTTTACTTGTGGTCCAAGTTTACTTGTGACCCAAGTAATACCATAAATAATAATTAATGAAGAATAAATCTCGTCCGTACATCGGTTACTTGACGAACGTACCGGATTAAGTCACAACCTCAATAAATTGATCCCCCCTCCACCCATTATGGTTACCACATATTCTCTACTTTATTTCCATCGCTGACGATTGTAGTAACGTAAGGCTAGGGCAAGGAGGTAGAAACCAATTTACGACTAACGCTTCCGCTTCTCTCTGTGATGATGTCTTCCCCATCAATATCTAAATCTTACATGTGGCATCAGAGCCTGGATTGTTTGAACGGATAATCTTCGTATATCTTCCGCATCAGCCTTGGTAAAGTGATAAAGAGTAGTCACTGCCCATCACCCCTATAAAATTCAGCAATAATTGCCTCTCCCTAAGGATGAATTGAGTAAAATCTTAATTAATTGCTCGACTAATTGATAGGGTATGTAACTAGCTTTATTTTGGAGGCCTAATTTTTTTTTATAGTTTGTTAGTCACCAAAGTGGCCAAACTAGTATGGTTAAAAAACATATGCATTCATAAAATTGTTATTTATCTATGAAAATTAATAAAATACCTATATTGAAAATAAATAGATAAATTGACTTTCACTATTGCTAGAACTTAAGAATTTACCCAAAGGTGAATCTATCATTCTACGAATAGTGAACATTATTAGGTAAATTAATATTTTTAGTCAAACGTATATTGTATATCCAAAGATGTCGCATATATTTGATTAAAAATATTTAATTGCCTATGAAAGACAAAAATGACATTTAAATTATGATAGTGTGTCGTAGTATCTACCCTAAGGAGAATTACAATAGACTTTTATCGTTTTACTAAATTCACATTATTTTCTTATTTGTGAGCATGTATATCTATTTTGCAGTTATTCCTCTTCATTCGCATGCTTCATCTATTACTGTGTTCAATGGATCGAACTTCTCTGAATGGTATGAACAAGTCCAGTTCCACTTAGGTGTGATGGATCTTGACTTGGCTCTGCTGAATGACAAACCTACTGCCATTACTGATAAGAGCAGTGAGGATGCAAAGTCTTTTCATAAATCATAGGAGCGCTCTAACAGATTGAGTCTTATGTTCATGTGAATGATTGTTGCTAACAACATTAAGAGTACTATTCCACAAACAGAAAGTGCCAGGAATACCTGAAGTTTGTGGAAGAACGTTTTCGTTCTGCTGATAAGTCTCTCGCTGGTACACTAATGGATGAACTCACGACCATGAAGTTTGATGGGTTGCGTAGTATGCAAAATGATATCATTGAGATGAATAACATTGCAGCAAGACTTTGGACCTCGGGGATGAAAGTATATGACACCTTCTTGGTTCAGTTTATTCTGAACTCATTGCCTCTTGAGTATGAACCATTCCAAATTAACTATAATACTATTAAGGATAAGTGAGATGTTAGTGAATTTTCCAGTAGGCTTACTCAAGAAGAGTCAAGACTTAAGAAACAAGGAGGTCATTCCATTAACCTCATGGGTCAAGGAGCTAGTGAAGGACTTAAAGTGAAGGCCAACAAGTTTAAGAAGAAGAAAGCCCATGCTAAAGTTTCACATGATGCTCATATGGAACTCAAGGCTGATGTGTGTCGTTTCTGTAGAAAGGAAGGACACTATCAGAAAGATTTTCAGAAACGTAAAGCTTGGTTTGAAAAGAAAGGTACATTTGGTGCTTTTGTATGTTTCGAATCAAATTTAGTAGAAGTTCCTAATAATACTTAGTGGCTTGATTCTGGTGAAACTACTCATGTATTCACTATATTGTAGGGATTCACTATGATCCAAACCATAAATCCAAGTAAGGATTTCTTGTTCATGGAAAATCGTATGAAGGCTAAAATTGAAGGCATAAAGACTTATCGGTTGATCTAGGAGACTGGACATCACCTTGATCTATTACAGACTCTTTATGTTCCTTCAGTTTCTAGAAATTTGATTTCTCTTTCAATACTTAATGTTTCTGGATTTGATTTTAAGTTTGGACATGGATATTTCAATTTATATAAGAATATTGTTTTTATGGTTATGGTGTTTTTATTGATGGTTTATATAGATTGAAACTCGATAATATTTTTTCTGAATCCTTCTTGTTATTCATCAAAATGTTGAAATTAAACGTAGGTCACTGAATAAAAAATCTGCTTATTTGTGGCACAGACATTTTGGTCATGTATCCAAAGAAAGATTAAAAAGATTAATAAAGAATGAGATTCTTCCGAATCTGAATTTTACTGATCTTGATATATGTTTGGATTGTATTAAAGGAAAGAAAACCAAGCCAAGCATACTAAGAAAGGTGTCACAAGGAGCACTCAATTTCGAAATTATACACACTGATATTTGCGGACCCTTTGATGTTCCATCTTTTGGTGGAGAAAAATATTTTATCACCTTTATCGATGATTTTTCACATTATGAATTTATCTATTTGTTGAAAAAAGAATCTCAAGCAACAGACGCTCTCATAGTGTACGTTAATGAGTTTAAAAGACAATTAGATAGGAAAGTGAAAATCATTAGGTCAGATAGAGGTGGTGAATATTATGGAAAGTATAACGAATCAGGACAATGTCTAGGTCCATTTGCTAAGTTCCTCCAAGAACATGGCATATGTGCACAATATACTATGCCAGGAACACCTCAACAAAATGGTGTTGTAAAAAGGCGTAATCGAACACTTATGGATATGGTTAGGAGTATGATGAGTAATTCCTCATTATCCAAATTATTGTTGATGTATTCTCTTAAAACCGATGTATATTTATTGAACATAATTCCTAGTAAGGCAGTTCCAAAGACCCTTTTGAATTGTGGATTGGAAGGAAGACTAGTTTAAGACACATGCATGTTTGAGGTTGTCCAACAAAAGCTAGAATTTATAATTCACATGAAAAGAAATTAGATTCTCGAACAGTAAGTGGTTACCTTATTGGCTATCTAGAGAAATCTAAAGGGTATAGATTTTACTGTCTAAATCATAGTTTGTGAATTGTTGAAACTGGTAATGCAAAATTTAATGAGAATGGTGAAGTTAGTTGGAGCGTTGAACGACAAATTGTGGAAATTAATGAGGTAAGGGTAAATATTCCATTGCCCATGAATACACTGACTTCCGCTTGTTCCTCTTGTTGAAGAACACTTTAATAATGTTGAACAACATTTGGATGAAGCACTTCAAGAAGGAACTAACTCACAAGTATCTGACGCAAATGAACCACAAACAGCCATTAAAAAAAATCTCAAAGAGAAAGAAAATCGGCCATTTAAGATTATTATGTGATTTATTTGCAAAAGTCAAATTTTGATATTGGGCTTGATAAAGATTCGGTTTCATTTTCACAGGTCATAGAAAGTACTGAGTTTGATAAATGAATTGATGCCATGAAAGAAGAGTTTAAATCCATGAAATACAACAAAGTCTGGGATCTCGTTCAATTGCCAGAAAATTTTAAAAGAATCGGGTGTAAATGGGTCTTCAAGACCAAACGCGATTCAAATGGTAATATTGAACGATATAAAGCCAGACTTGTTGCCAAGGGTTATATTAAAAAATGAGGCATTGATTATAAAGAGATCTTTTCACCGGTCTCAAAGAAAGACTCATTAAGAATTGTTTTGGCTTTGGTGGCTCATTATGATTTAGAGTTACACCAAATAGATGTGAAGACTGTCTTTCTTAATGGAGACCTAGAGAAGGAAGTTTATATGGACCAACCAGAGGATTTCAAAATTAAAGGAAAATATCAAATGATGTGTAAGCTAAAGAAGTCAATATATGGACTCAAACAAGCCTCACGACAATAGTATATAAAGTTTAATGGTATCATAACATCTTTTAGATTTAAGGAGCTTACCGTTGATCAGTGTATATACCAAAAGATCAGTGGGAGTAAGTTTATATTTTTAGTCTTGTACGTTAATGATATTTTACTTGCTGCCAATGATTTAGGCATATTGCGTGAGACGAAAGACTTTATCTCTATGAACTTCGAAATGAAAGATATGGGTGATGCATCCTATGTGATAGAAATAGAAATATTCTGTGATAGATCACAATAATTATTGGGACTGTCTCAAAAAGGCTATATCGAAAGAATTCTAGAGAGATTTAACATGAACAATTGTTCAGCAGGAATTGTTCCTATTTAAAATAAGGACAAATTTAATCTCATACAATGCCCAAAGAATGATGTAGAATGAAAGGAAATGGAATCAATTTCATACTCTTCTATTGTTGGAAGTTTGATGTATGTTCAAACTTGCACAAGATTGGATATTAATTTTGCGGTCGAAATGCTAGGAATATATCAAAGTAACCCTAGAATTGATCACTGAAAAGCTACAAAGAAAGGCTTGAGGTACCTGAAAGGAACGAAGGATTACATGCTCATGTATAGAAGATCTAATTACTTAGAAGTTACTGTATACTCGGATTCAGATTTTGCTGGATGTGTTGACACTAGAAAGTCCACATTTGGATACTTGTTCCTATTAGCTGAAGGAACAATATCGTGGAAGAGTGCTAAACAATCTGTCATTGCTACATCTACAATGGAAGTAGAATTTGTGGTATGTTATGAAGCCACAATCCATACATTATGGCTGCGGAACTTCATTTCAGGGCTTGGGGTTGTCGACACCCATTACCAAGTCGCTGAAAATTTACTGTGATAATACTGCAGCAGTATTCTTCTCCAAGAACGATAAGTACTCTAAAGATGTCAAACATATAGAATTAAAGTACTTTACTGTCAAGGAAGAAGTTCAGAAATAAAGATTGTTACTTGAGAATATTAGAACTGATCTTATGACTGCAGATCCGTTAACAAAGGGCTTACAACCAAAGACATTTAAAGAACATGTTCAAAGAATGGTCTTGGTTGTATTTATGATTCATATATTTATTATATTTTGACACTCTGAACTCAATTATGTGTTTTTGATATACATTAATGAATCTCTTGTTTCTCATAATGATGTACACATTATTGTTTTGAGATATTACAAGATAAGTCTCTATGAGACATTATTTTGGACTGTAATGTTATATATTTTATAGCTTATGAACCTAGTATGATAAGTTGCTAATGTAGTAGTATATGGAAGGAAGTATGTAGCTTAAAATTTATGTACAACCGCTATAACTCGCATTAGTAGTTTGTTATATTGTGATATGTATGATGGACATTATAGAAGAGATCTATTGTATGCGCAACTAATGTTTATGAAATATTAATATTATATGGTCATTGGGCCAAGTGGGAGAATGTAAGAATAAATCTTACTTATGGCCCAAGTTTACTTGTGATCTAAGTAATACCATAAATAATAATTAATGAAGAATAGATTTCGTCCGTACATCGATTAATTGATGGACGTACCGGATTAAGTCACAACCTCTATAAATTGGTCCTCCCTCCACCCATTAGGGTTACCACATATTCTCTACATTATTTTCATCGCTGACGGCTGTGGTAACGTAAGGCTAAGGAAAGGAGGTAGAAACCAATTTACGACTAACGTTTCTGCTTCTCTCTGTGATGATGTCTTCCCATCAGGTATGTGCCCTTAACGATCTCTATGTAAGATTATCGTGTTCAAGATCATGATGTGTATTAAAGTATATAAACTAACATTATATACATTCAGATGTTAATTCAAAATAAATAGGCTTAATCATTCAGTGTTCAGATCTAGAGACAACATCTTAATCATTCAGACGTGCATTCAGATTCAGATGTCTTAATCTTAATGAAAACAAATGAAGCCTAAGGTAGCGAGCACAATTGACAATAAAACTCTATTCATATCATGATGATACTCTTCATTTTAAATCACGAGATAAAGTAATATGTCTAAACATGTACTTAATTCGACTTACTTGCGTGCTAGCGCCTGCCAAATTTTCCAGCCAGTCGAAGCCACAACACTCACTGCACCAACAACAGAACTCAACGATCCAAGTGCATTAACCGCAACATCAAAATTCTCTGCACTATAAAAACAAGACGACCACCCCTCCTGATCTTGTAATTAGAGACGGTAAAATTGTTCCATGAAAATATAATTTGACATAATGTAATCGATTCAGTTATTGACTTAGCCTATTTTGTTTCGCTCAATTCAACCAACTTAAAAATTGAAAAAATCTTATCAAAATAGGTTTAAAAATACATAATAAAGAAAACAGAAAATTAAGTTCATTTTCAATCCGAGTTATTTTTGGATAGATCTCATAACTCATTTCGACTTGTCTAAATTCAATTCAATTCGTTATCTGACACAAATGTTAGATGCAGGTATTTTAAGATGTTATGAATATAAAATTCACTAAGATTTTAAGAACCTTAACAGTTGAATCCGTAAATTTTAAATTTTGAATTCGCCTACTTGTAATAATATGCCTTCGTGCATGTACAACATGGAGCAAGTCTCTTCAAAAGTGGGAAGAGGCCACTTTGATGATATTTTGTTTTTGAGGGGCAAGTATTGAGTAGGAAAACCAGCCAGAAGGTGCAGTAAATTTTTTTGTCTTTGTTTGAATTTAGAGTGTTATATGACTTGTTTGAGACGAATAATAAGGGATAATTTATTTTAGAATTAATTTTAGAATGAGTTTATCTCATTTTTTATTTGAAAAAAATTATCGGATTACTTATCTTGAGATTAGTTATAGTGTTATTTTTATCTCACATAGAGAATGAGATAACAATTTGGGAAAAGGGTTTGAAATATATCCAAACTTTGACTGAAATTGCTGTAACAATCCCAAACTTTGGGTAGAACCTTATACCCTCCTGCACTATTTAATAGTGTATTTTAAATATATATATGTGTCCACGTGAACATCATAAATATTGCATCATTATAAATAGTAACTTGTTCAGCTGGACAGTTATATACCTTTAAAATACACTATTAAATAGTGCAGGGGGGGGGGGTAATAGGTCCTGCCCAAAGTTTGGGATTGTTACAGCAATTTCGGTCAAAGTTCGGATATGTTTCAGACCTTTTTCCCTAACAATTTTGGAATAATTAAATTCTGAATAATTAATCTCGAGATAACTTGTTCACCAATCAAATGAACTCTTTGTGTTTAAAATTTTGATGTTAATTCTAAAATATTCAAATTTATAAAATAAAATTTACATATTTAAAAATTATATAAAAAATATTATATTTCACAATAACTAATAATTTAAAATATTTAAATGACATATAAAAAATTATGGCCAAACTAAAAAGTTTAACTCTCTAAATCTATAAAGTGATTAATTAAGATAAAGGAAATACTTTTCAATTTATGTAGCCTTACCCGAAATATAAGGTCAAACTAATTGATAGAAAATATGCATTCACCATCAGTCAATGGACCAGATTCCTTCACTAAGCAAAAACATTTCGAAAAGTAAAATACGAAAAATAACGAATACAAGAGTTTGTTGGGTTCGAAAGTAATTAAGGCGTCTTGCGAAAGCTTATAATTTACAAATCATATGGTTGATAAACCAGATGAAAAATAAAAGCATACTAAAAACATATTATCATATGGTTTGATCAAGTGACCTACATATTATAAAACTAATATTGAAAAAGTATAAACATATTGGGAGAAAAATCTCCCCATAAACAAAACTGTTAAATGACTACATTGTGGATGTTCTTTTATGTTGTTGGTATGAGAAGAAGGGTCTTCAATTTATAGGATTCCAAATTTTTTCTCTGAGGAAAGAATAAACCAAATATGGAAGAAAGTTATATTTTCCTTTCAGAAAAAGTAAAAGCAATTATGTTAATGCTTTAACTTTCCTTCAAAAGAAAAATAAATTCAAATAAGATAAGAAAATCAAGGCAAAACCCTAATAGAATTTACGTGGAAACTCCCTTATTCGAGAGAGGAAAAAATCACAACCTGTCTCAAAGGATTTCAACTCAATTCCGTTAACTTCAAAGAAGCAAAGATTTAGATTACAAACTCAAATAATCTAGGAATTAAGTTCTTAATTCCTCCCCCCTTACTGTAACAACTCTGTTACTCAAATCAAACTAAGAAACAACTCTATTGCCCATTACATCGATAACTCAGTTGATATAGAATTTAAGAACCAGACATAGCTAACTCTAGCTATAACTCAGATTATAACCCAGGAATAGAACTACAGATGGTAAGCACAAAAATACAAACCAAAGTAACAACTAAGAACAAATGATAACTCTATCAGGTCTCCTACTGTTCTTCGATGAATATTTCTTGCGAGAATGGCTTTTACTTTATGAATTTTCAGAATGCAAAACCTTAGGTTGTGTCATTGGAGAAGAAACTAATATAAGATGGACACAAATTCCTTGGAGCAATGCCATTGGCTGGGTACTGCTGCTCTACAAAATAGACGCGCACCAACCACAACAATGGTGGGTTGGCTTTTTTATAGCTATCCTTTTCTTGTAATTGACTCTCAGACTCTCTTGTTGATTCATATGGAATTAGATCCCCTATTAGATTCCATAGTTTGTTGAATCATCAAAACTACAAAGGTAACTCAGAATAACACTAACTAATTTTCAATGTAAATTTAGGTGTTAAAGCATTTATTGTTCTTAAGAGAAAATTTTCACATTTATATATACTATATATATATATATATATACAATATATTATGAGTCATACTAATTTAAAATTTTAAAAATTATTTTAATAAATCGTGATAAAAAATATTATTTAACTATTTTAATAATAACTAGATTATGTAAATTGAAACAAAAGAAATATAATTTTACATTATAGACTATAATCTGATAATTAAGTTTGGCCATAAATTCCTCCTTCCTCGATCGTCTTCGTACTATCAGAAATATGCATAGGTTAGTGCCACCTACCATGCATCAAGAGAGAAACGAGCTTATATTTTGACCACGTATTTTATCTATTTTTACCCTATATAATTCTTATGGCCAAATAGAACTTTTAAAAATAGCACTACAATACTAGTTAAGTATTTGTTAAAGTAAGACGAAATGGTTTAATGGACCCTTATACTTGTACGAGTTTGTATTACAGACCCTTCTATTTAGTTTTTTACCAACTGAACCCTTAAATTCAATAAAATAGAATATATCAAATCCCTTTGACCATTGACCAAGCTTATGTGACATTAAGATCACTGAGTTGGCGAGAGTATATGACCACACGTGCGTTGAGGCAAGTGAGTATCATATTTAAATTAAAAAAATTAAAATTATAAAAGAATAAAATAATTAATTGAAAAAAATATATATAGGGAGAAAATGAGGGACTGGACAGCAACATTTTATTAGTATATTTTGTACTTTACGATAAAAGATTTAAAGTAGTATGATGAGAGTGTTATGAAATTTCATAGAACAAGAAGAAGAATAAAGTAGGGAGAAGAGAGAAGACTTCTTATTGATATTTAGAGATTCACAGTGTGTTTTACAATGAAGAGAACCCTTCTATTTATAGGGAAAATTGACTTGGTCCCCAAGTAGGATTCCTAACCATACCCTAAAAGGACTCCACATAGTAGACATTTACTATAACACTACTATGTTTATAACACTCCCCCTTGAATGTCTATTTGGTAGATAATGTGCCTCGTTAAAAACCTTACTACAAAAAACTTTAGAAAAAGAAAAACTCTAGTGAAGGAAAAGTGTACACATATCCAATAATACGCATCTAGGCTGCCTCATTAAAAACCTTACAAGGAAAACTCAGTGGGACAAAACCTCGTAAGGAAAAAGAGTACAGCGCGTATTAACTCCCCCTAATGAGAACATCAATTCAAAAACTTGAATCTTCGTTTTCCAAGCTTGTGCACCATCTTCTTGAAAGTTGTATTTGGTAGAGATTTGGTGAATAAATCAACTATAGTATTACTTGAACAAACCTGTTGCATGTTGATATCACTATTCTTGAGAGCTCATGTATGTAGAAAAGCTTTGACGAAATATGCTTCCTTCTATCTCCTTTTATGAATATTCCTTTTAGGATCAAAGGATTCTGCTAGTTCCTCACTTCACCTTCTTTAAGCAAATAATCTATTGCCCTTTTGAAAACTCTTCAAGAGTTCAACTCAAGTTATTAACTTGCATAACAATACATATTTTTGACTGATTAATCCATATGAGGATTATAAATAAGTTTTTCAAAAGCTTGTATATGCTTCATGCATTTTGAATCTATCAGATGTTTTCATATTAGTTTTGTCAAGTGACAACATTCAATATTAAATGTATGATATCTTCTAGTGTCTAGATTGCAAGTCAAATAAGCTTTACGCTTACCAAAATGCATCATTCCACTTTTCACTTGATAATTATTTCTACACCAACATACTTTGAAAGTCGTAGAATTCATATCCTCATAATCTTTTAAAATATTGCGCACGATTGTATCAAAGATATCGTCGATGAACTATCACTTTATATTGGTTCACAATACGACATAACTTATTGAGATCTCATGACTTCATTATTTTCAAGTAGCTACCCCTCTCATGAGGTTTCATGAAGTGGTATATCGTAGTCTTTTTAAGAGCACATTGCCTCCTTGTTATAATTAACATTTTGATTCTTTTTCTCCTCCCCCTTTTCCAAGGATTATTTATTTAGAAACAATTAGTCTATCATGATTCATGCATGTCATAGACTCTATCCTTTAGGACATTCAATAGGAGCATTTGCGACTCTTGATTGCTTCTTATCTCCCCATTATGTTAGATAAACTAACATACATCTCAATCTATTTAGGAGAATCCATCTTTGTGCATCATAATATATCCAGTAATCATATACTACATATCAAAATTATCAGATGGAAAATGTTTGATCCCTGACCATAAATCATTTGAGAGAAAAATTGATCATAATTTATTGGTCTGATGCATACAATTACTTTTGTATGCAATATCGTATTTCAGATCAACACATGAAGCTTTGTTCTCATAAGCAATGATTGACTATTTATTTGAGGCATTTATTATCACATCAGCTTAGATATTTATCAATATTTATTACATATTCTGAAAGTTGTGCTCTTAACTCAATTACTTTGCACACACAATTTTGCGAATGTCATACTGCAGGTTGATAACAAACGCATATGTGATTATCTTATAGATGCATCTCTTTATCATATCACATGATAGGTGAATGGGCCCATATTCACCTTTTATACTTTTCAGAATTTAGGGGTTTAGTCCCAGCATTAGTTGATCCAATCAATTAATCATGAGAACATGCAACAAAAAGAATTCTTGAAGAATCTTTTGGTTCTTTAGGGTATGTCTAATAAGTAAACTCCAAGTTTACCATGACATGTGCCTTTTACTTTTAGTAAATTTCTAATTTACTATTTTAAAAAATTTAGATTTACTACTCCGGGAGTAATTTTTAAATTTATTTCTTTTCAATCACTCTACTTCTTCTTAAGGTGAGCTGTGATCCCATCACGATAAAGTGCACACCCATATTAGTAAGCTTTATTTTGCACTATCACATTCACTTTAGTATTGAGTTTATTCAATCCCAATCGATAGACATTAACTATTAAATGCTTGAGATGAAAACTTTGCATTGTTATAAGGCAAATGGACTTAATTTGATTATCAGAAAATTGTACCAGTAATGATATTATTTGTGCCAACAATTTTGCAAACGCCAAGTTGCGAGATGACAATAGGCACACATGAGACCATATAGAAGGATATTAGGACCATGAAGTATCTAAACAACCCACTATATGGGTGAATAGGTCCACAAATATCCCCATGTATACGTTCCTAGAACGTGGGGGACTCAATCTCAACTTCTGTTGATGATAGTCTCACAATTAACCTTTCTTGATAACAAGCAATACAAGAAAATTCACCATTTAAAAGAATCTTTAGGTTCTTTAATGGATGTCCATATTAATTTTCTATAATTTGTCTCATCATTATAGACTTTGGATGTCCCAGACGATCTGAGTATTGAAATTAGTAAACTTCTAATTTACTATAGAATGTGCCTTAATTGCATGACCAATGTCACGACCTTTTTCACACCTAGCATGGTGGTCTTACACCTCATTCATTTCATAGAATGGATCTATATTTTTAGCGTTTATCAAAAGTTCTCATTCTTCATGAATGGAACACAATCATCTAAGTTACATCAAATTTTGATAACTTAGTTCCTCATTCCATATTCATGTGCATTATTTAATCACCTGTCTTTTTCAGACATATTATGCACCGCTATCACATTCACTTTTAGTAAATAGATCTGTATATGTAGCATTTATCAAAAGTTCTCATTATTCATGAATGGAACACAATAATTTGAGCATATCAAATTATGTTAGCTTTAGTACCTCATTCCATGTTCATATGCATTATTCAACCACTTGTCTTCTTTCAGACATGTTATGCATGGCGACCAAAGCGATTTCAATGGAACAGGTTTCATGACTAATTTTCATCAAAAACACATTATTTTGCCTTAGTCATTATTATATCATCACGGTGCACCAGGACTTTAACCCAATGTCTTACCCTCTAATTGATTCGATTGGACATGAATCCATCGTCTTACCTTCGTGATGTGATTGGACATAAATCTATCGTCTTACCCTCAATCAATAATATAACAGACTAACAAAGTGCAATGAAATAGCTATTAAATACTTATATGTATACATAGTAATTTAGCAAGTATTGATAAAAATATTAAATTAAAAAAAAAAAAAACAGAAAGCTCAAACTATATAACTTATATTGGTCATCTCTCTGTTTCTCTTTAGGATAATTGTCTTCTGGCCAATTTTACAATTTACTTGCCACAAATATAAGAATTTGGGACAACATCAAAACTATTTTATTTTTCCCTTCTTAAACCATAGATTGTTGTCACGATATTTGCTCTGACATTTCTTGCTTTCTTCGTGACTCCACAATTTGTAACATTGATCTATTTCAATGTATTTGTTCAATATGGTAGAGTCTCGTGCTGATAACGTGTTATGAAATTTTATAGAACAAGAGGAAGAATAAAATAGGGAGAAGAGAGAAGACTTCTTATTGATATTTAGGAATTCACAGATGTGTTTTACAATGAAGAGAACCCTTCTAGGGGAAAATCGACTTGGTCCCCAAGTAGAATTCCTAATCATACCCTAAAAGGATTCCACACAGTAGGCATTCACTATAACACTACTATATTTATAACATAGAGAACATTATTGGTTTCTTTTTATTTAACAACTTTTTTGGTGGGTGAAGTCAAGAAGTGTATTGAGAATATCAACTTTGTGGTGCCTCAAATTTTTATACTTTTTTGGTTTTTAATTTACGCGATGCTTTTTTTATTCCATCCATTCTAAAAAAGATAATACATTTTTAATTGTAAATTTATTGATTTTTTTTTGTTATCGGGTTATCGGTTCTTAACGGTTTGAGGTTTTTCTTAATGGGTTAACCAATAATCCGATAGTAAATTAAATAATTATATTTATATCATTTTGTATATAAAGTCCTTGACTTAGAGTTTAATTTCCTACTTTTATTTCTGTCTCAAATTCTTGGATATTCTACAATGTTAAAATGTTTGCTTTTTAGCCAGATGTAATTTGTGAACTCATATGCATGGTTCATTTGGTTAGTCACCTTATTTCTAAGTGATTTTTAATGATTTTTTTTTGTGTCAAATCTTAACGGTTAAACCGATAACCGAACCGATAATGATCAATAACCAATAAACCAATAACCGATAAGCCAATATATTAATGGTTCTTTAATGGTTTAGCATCTCTACAAACCGATAACCAATAAGTCAAATCGATAAACTTCAAAACGGAACCGAACCGACCGATACGCAGCCTGATTTGAATTAGCTTACTCATGAAGTAAGTCATAT
This sequence comes from Solanum appendiculatum, assembly GCA_018342035.1. Taxonomy (NCBI): domain Eukaryota; kingdom Viridiplantae; phylum Streptophyta; class Magnoliopsida; order Solanales; family Solanaceae; genus Solanum; species Solanum appendiculatum. Next base: position 40,001 of record JAGDQO010001651.1, read on the forward strand.
TGATCGACAGAAAATGAACTCACTTGGTCTTTAGGTCGGAGGAAATATGAAAGGTATAATGAAATAGACATATTTTTGTCTTTTTCCTCGATCTACTTTTCATATTGGAAGCAAATTCCACGCAACTTCTATAGTTTAGTAACGATAAATTGTTGCATATGATAAAAATTTATTAATTTCTGATGGGACATATTATTGGCTCCGTGCAATTTCCTAAAGCAAAAAAAATTGCTACTGTGATCATGTTCGATACAGAGGAACATATTTTAATGAAAATAACTTTTTTAAGAAAATAATTTATTTAGCTTTTGTGTTTGATATATATGTAAAAAATAGTATCTTAAATTTATTTATATACAATCTAGATAAATATTATGAGAGACGCGGATATGGAATGAAAGCTACAATGGGTGGATGTGAAAATATGATGGATTGATGAGTCTGAAGGACATAATCAATAAAATATTACGTGTAAATTTATTTTTTCTATTTTTATGAAAGAAGTTATTTTTTTTCATTTTAAAATAACTTGTACGCACCCTATATCTATTTGTTTTTCTACTAAAGTCAAGCTTTAGTATAATCATATTGTAAATCTAATTGATCAAATCGATTCCCCCATTAACTTTTTTCCTCATTATTCCTTTGATTACTTTGGTGCTAAGATATACATTGTCTTTCAACATCAGGATGTGAATGATTCGGATCAATCAGTTATTTTAAGAACTTTATATTATATTTAATTTATTGCATATAATTAAAGTTGGATTTTTTCGAGCCATCTCAATTATCTTAATTTTATTTTAAATATACATATAATAAAACTCGATAAATCTAGAAGGGTCACAATCTATTATATTTTAATTATTTCTGCAACAACTTCAAGTTAATACACAATAATAATTGACAATTCCAAACTAAATCCCTGGTTGTAGCACATGATCTTACTATAATAAGTAAATTAGAAACCAGTTCAATCTTTTGATTACATAAAACTGGAAATCAGAAAATCCAATAATCAAAACATAAAATATACAGCATGAACAACGATAACCTATAAGTACACGGCAAAATACATAAATATATTTTTTAACTCGGCTTCAACTGACATCTATGATCTAATTTTGAGGATACACAAATCATCACTTAAACTTATATAAAATTGAACAAATAGACACACTTATCTTATATAACAATTCGCTTGAAATATATTGAACTATTTAAGTGTCTATTTGTAAATATTCAAAATTAAAGAACATAAATATCAGCTAATACCAAGTAAAAAGAACACATTTAACACTAAAATTTGATCAAATAATTACTAGTACTACTTTGGAGCAGAATTGCGAGAAGAAGAGCCTCCTCTGCCTCTGCCTCTGCTATTGTTTCCCCTTCCTCTTCCTCCAGTAGATCCTTTTTTCTTATTTCCTGGGCCTGGAGTCGCCTTTGCCGGTGTTCCTGAAGAACGACTACCAGACCAGGGTCCAATCACATTCCAAAATTTGTGTGCTATTGAAGCTACAGTAGTTACTGAACTTGCGATGTCATGAATCATCTCCACAGTACTCTTAGAAGTATTACTATTTTCTGCAGCCACACCAGGAGTCGGAGGAGGAGGAAGCGTTGATATTGTTTTCTCGTATTCGTAAAGCATGGAACAAGCGTCTGAGAAATTTGGAAGAGGTAATTGAGACGAAATTGTATTTTTGAGGAGCAAGTATTGAGAAGGAGGCAAACCAGCTAGAAGCTGCAAAACCAAATCTGGATCTGAAATCGGATTGCCGATTGCTGTTAGAGAATCAGCTGTAGATTTCAATTTTTTCACATATGAATCTATGGTTTCGAGATCCCCTTTTCTGGTGCCGTGAAATTGCATTTTGAGTTGTTGAGCTATAATAATCCTTTCATCATTTGAACCCATTGAAGAAGTGGATGGTGTAATAAGGGAAGTATTTTCAGGATTGTTGTTAGCAGTTTTCATATTTAGTTCTCAACACTTTGGAGTGAACTTTCTCTGGCTATCTTTCCAATTGGTATTGTGGATGGTGTGATAAGGGAAGTATTTTGTTACATAAATTAAAACTTATGAAATATATAATAACGCAAAGGGGTATATATATTTATCAATTTTATGATTTAGAGTCTCTTTGGCATTTCTACTCAAAATTGCTTATTTTTAGAATTATTTTTAGAAGCACTTTTTAAAAATAACTTTGAAAAATAATAATTTGTTTTTGACTAATTCATTTGAAAAAAGGTTTTTTTTAAACAAATTGCGTTTGACTAATCTTTTTTAAAAAGTCCTTTTGAGAGTCAAATTAAGAAACCATGATGATTTAAATATAATTAAAAATATCAAGCAAAATAAGAGCTTTTTGGTATTGCTGCTAAAAATTGTTAATTTCTATTAACACTTTTTCAAAATGATTTTTTAAAAAAGTGTTTTTTGAAAAAAAAAAAACAATTTGTGTTTGGCAAATTCATTTGAAAAGTGATTTTGATAAGCTAATTGTGTTTGGCTAATCTTTTTTAAAAAGTGTTTTTGAGAGTCAAATTACGAAAAAGGGTAAGTATCAATGTACTTTTAATATTGATATTATTTTATAGAGATAAACTATTTTAAATATCTATTATAAAAATTTTAATTAAATTAAAATGTACAGATTCAACTTTTCATTCAATATTATTCATAAATAAATAAATAAATAAAATATTAATATAATAATTTAAATATAATTAAAAATTTAAGCAAAATAAATTTAAAACCATTTCATAAATTAAACCACTCTAAACGAAAAATTCACCACAAAAAAAAAATAAAGTCCTTCATATTTTTAATCCTACAAAAATATTGTTATTACCTTTATTTCTAATTCTGTAAAATAATACGTAAAATAATATGTAAAATATAAAATATAAATAATAATATATAGACATAAAATAAAAAAATAAAAAATAAAATTCTTGAATGAAACATAAGCAAACTTATGAGATATGCTAATTAATTAATAAGGGATATATTGGCAAATATGTATATATGAAAGATATATTTTAGTCTTCAAAAAATAATTTTCTGCTTTTGCTTTTTTTTAAGAAGCAGAAATTTTTAGCTCTTCCCAACAGCAGAAAAACTGCTTATGCTTCTATTTAAAAGCAGTTTTAAGGATTTGCCATACACTTATTTTTTTTAAAAAAAACTTTTTTCATAAAAAAAAACACTTTTGGCCTCTCAACAGCAACGCCAAACGGGTTCTAAATTTAAAAACCATTCCACAAATTAAAAATCATTCTACATAAATTTTCATTCTTTTTTAATCCAGCAAAAATATTGTTGTTAGCTTTATTTCTTATTCTATAAAACAATATGTAAAATAATATATAAAATAATAATATATAAACGTAAAAAAAAATTAAATTATTATATAAAAATAAAGTTGTTGAATGAAAATTAATCGAACCTATGAGATATGTTAATTAATTAATAGGGATATATATATATATATATAGTGAAAGGGATATTTTAGTCTCTAAAAAGATAATTTTTAAGCAAAAATATTTAGCTTCTTCCCAATAGCAAGAAAAACTATTTTTGCTTCCATTTAAAAGTAAAGGATGTGCCAAATGCTTTTAAAAAAATTTAAAAAGTTTTTTTTCTCAAAAAAGCACTTTTGGCCTCCCAACAACAATGTTTTTACATGAGACAAACAATTTTCTTACGTCGAACATGTTTTCGTAAAATTTAAAATAATAGGTATTTTAAAGAAATATAAACTCATGCGTAAAGTTTTACATTTAAAAAAAATTAAAATCGTGATTTGAAATTTCTAAATTGTATATTTTTTTTGTAGAATTTAAAATTTGAATATTATCTCAAATCGCATATTCAAATACTAATTTAAAATCATAACTTCATATTATATATTCAAATACAAGTTAGAGTTTTAATATATTATTAAAAAATAATTTAATAAAATATACCTTTAATTTATTTTTTTTAAAAAACAATGGAACTGGACGACAAACTTTTATTAATATACTAGCTTTTGCTTTACAATTAAAGATCTAAAGTAGTACGATGAGAGATGACACATTATTGTTTTCTTTTTTATAAGGATCAACTTTATTAGTGGATATAATAAGTAGACAGGCATAGTGCAAAGTGAGTCAAGAAATGTGTGTTGAGAATATCAACTTTTTTGGTTTTTGGAAATAAAAATTGCTTTTTCTTTTCTCCCTTCTGGTTTGTCGATTTAATTTCTATAGAAAAATGATCTTTAATAGATGGGTAATGATTTATTTTGGTCCTTAATATATTTCATTTGATTGAAATAGTCTTCAATGTATAACAAAGTTATTTGTTTTGGGCTTTGATATATTTCACTTAATTGAAATTGTCATTAATGTATAACAAATATTTCTGTTTAAACAAGAGAAAGTAGTAAATTTTGTTAGAGAAAATAGAGATAATAGTGTTAGAATTCATGTAGTTTTTCTTTGGAGCTAACAAGGAAGACAATAATGGTGAATTCTATTAGCCACGTGAGGTCCCAGTTAAATTTAACATCTTTTATAAATTTGATAGGTTTAGAGTAAATGACCAAAATGAACACATTTTTGTTATACATTAAATATCATTTTAATCAAGTAAATATATTAAGAACCAAAATAAAGCATTACTCGTACATTAAAGGTCATTTGGATCATTTTCTCTTGATTTCAATGACAACATCAACACAATTATAGCTTTTCTCGACTTATATTCCCTTCTTGTATTATTTACACTTTCTTACCTATGTTTGTGTGAATGCATGTAAATCGAAGTTTGATCAAGACATCAAATTAGGACTATTCTCTTCAACTAATATGAGTCTCTTATGGGGAGTAATTGATCCTTTACCAAAAAATATACCTCCATACCATACACACATCAAAAGGAAAATCAAAATATTGCAAAACACAAAGGAAAGTTTAAGTAGAACTTCAACTACACATCATGTTGCATATCATACATCTCACGACAAACGTTAAACAGAACTAGCAATTCATTTGTGAGCATACAAGAAATCAACTCGATTAACTACTTGCGAGGGAGAGTTTGCCAAATTTTCCAGCCAGCCACAGCAGTTATTGCACCAACTACAATCATCCTGGATGCACTCACAGTACCAACTGCACCAGCGACAGTACCCAATGTACCAATTGCAGCGCAGACAGTACCCACTGTACCAACTGCAGTAACGACAATACTCAATGTATCAATTACAGCATTGAACGTATCTGCTGTACAAAAACCAGACGATTGCTCTGCACCAGCACCAGAATCAGCTGTGAATTGCTCCTCGTGATCCTGCAATTAGCTTAAGTTTGGGTTGGTTATTCAAACTTCCAATTCAATTTTTTTTAAAAAAAATGAACATCACCAATAAAAAATAGTCTTAATTTTGAATATATAATGTAATTTCCCGAAGAGATTTGGAACCTGTAAGAATATGTCCTCCTGCATGTACAACATGGAACAAGCTTCTTCAAAATGGAGGAGAGGACACCTTGATGATATTGTGTTTTTGAGGGGCAAATATTGAGTAGGCAAACCAGCAAGAAGTTGCAACACCATGTCTGAATCTGAGATTGGACTGTCCATTTCTGCTAGAGAATTGGCTATGGATTTCAATTTTTTCACATAGGACTCAATGGTATCAAGATCCCCTTTTCTAGTACTGTGAAATTGAATTTTAAGATGAACTTGCCTCATATGATCATCTTCAACTGAAGTTGTGGAAATATTAGATTCCTCCTTTGTAAAACTCATTGTTATGTTTCTCACTCTGCTACTTTCTCTCTCTATCTGGTTTTTCTGATTCTCTAAGTAAAATGAAGACCATAAAGTGTAGAGAAAATGACTAAAATGGTCCTTATGCTTGGACAGTAGGTTCAAAATAGTCCCTTATCTTTTTGAATACTAGAGTTCATCAGACCATAGTGGTCTTAAAGTAATACAATTATACATGAAAAAATTATAGGGAGAAAATGAGGGACTGGACAGCAACATTTTATTAGTATATTTTGTGCTTTACGATAAAAGATAGGGGTCGTTTGGTTTGAAGACAAGTTATGTTAGGATTAGTTATGATAGAATAAATTATGTTGGGATAAGTTATGATGAGATTAGTTATGTTGAGATTATTTTTTATTGGTTGTTTGGTTTGTCAAATATGCATGGTATAATTTCTAAGAATTAGTTGTTTATTTACAAAAATATCCTACAAAAAAAAAGTTTGGTTGTTTTAAAAGAGGGTTTAAGGGGGTACTTTTGTTATTTTATATTTTTATCCCGGAATAAGTTATCCCGGGATTAGTATTCCACCCACAAGTAGAGATAACTTATCTCAGTCATAATTATTAATCCCGGGTAAGTTATCCCATGCTTTGTAACCAAACAAAGAATTGAGGGGTACTAAAAACTTATCCCGGAATTATTTTTTTTTATCCATTACACCAAACAACCCGTTAATGTAGTACGATGAGAGAACATTATTGGTAACTTTTTATTCAAGGACTTTTTTGGTGCCTCAAATTTCCTTGCGCTATACTTTTTTGGTTTTTAGCTTTGATGCCTTTTTTCCTTTCCACGCGTTCTAAAAATGATAATACATTTTAAATTATAAATTTATTGATTTTTTTATTTTTTATAATAATACAAATATAATTTTTTATTTTAATTTATGTGATATAATTTGTCCCAGAATAAGTATATCACTTTTCTATAATAATAAATAACTTAACTTTAAAATTTCTCTCTTATTTTAATGAAATGATTTATATCCATGCAAATATCTAAAATTTGTTTAGACTATAAATTAATTTCTTTTTTTCATTTTTAAATTATGTGCAGAATTAAATAATGCTATTTATATTGATATACCAATATTTAAAGTAAAACACATACTATTATAATGAGTTTTTAAAATACTTATTTATTTCTTAAATTGTTTATCAATTTTAATAATATGACATAAATTAAAAAAAGAGAATAATACATATCTAAATTAGCTTACTCATGAAGTAAGTGATATTGATCGACATAAAATGAGCTAACTTGATCTTAAGGTTTAAGCGAATATGAAAACTATAATGAAATATACATATTTTTGTCTTTTTCCTCGATCTACTTTTCATATTGGAACGCAAATTTCACGCAAATTCTATAGTTTAGTAACAATAAAGTGTAGCATATGATTAAAAGTTTATTAATTTGCGATGGGACCCAAACTGCCTTACACATTATTGGCTCCCTAGAATTTCTTAAAGCAAAAAAGTAAGAAGATATTTTTAAAAAAAGTAATTTATTTAACTTTTGTGTTTGATATACATGTAAAAAAAAGTATTTTAAAATTATTTATATATAATTTAAATAAATATTATAAAAGATGCAGGTATGGAATGTCTGGGATGGGGGCTACAACATGTGGATGTGAAAATGAGGTGGATTAAAAGATCGGGATGACATAATCAATATGAAATATTATATTTAAACTTAGTTTTTCTACTTCTATTAAAGAAGTTATTTTCTTTTATTTTAAAAATTTTTTTGACCAATTAAATATGATCACACTGAACACACCCTATATCTATTTGTTTTTTTATTAAGGTCACGGTTTAGTATAATTATATCTAGCAAAAGCTAGTAGATTTTATCAAATGGATTCCCCATTAACTTTTCTGTTGGATTAGTGCTTTTCTAATTATTCCTTTGATTACTTTGGTGCTAAGAAAGAGTCTTTCAGCATCAGGATGTGAATTATTCGGATCAAGAACTTTATATTATATTTATTTATTAGATTTTTTCGAACCGTCTCAATTATCCTGATTTTAGTTTAAATATATACATAATAAAACTCGACAAATTTAGGATGATCACAATGTATTCAAGTCTTAATTATTTTCATTCGTCCTTTGTTGCATTTATTTTAGGATTTATAGGCATTTTGCCCCTACAATTAGTCAACTTTGGTCTACGAAAGCCATATTTACATGGACCCAACTAGGGGTGTCAAAAATAGAACTCATTCAAGTCTTAACTCATTTTAAGAGAATCCTTAATTGAGCCTAATTCAATCTCCAATTTCAACTCATTTTAAGACTCTTTATTTGTATTGATGTAATATATGTTCCTATATTTAAGGTATGAATTATTATTTATTTAATATCTTTTAGAATTTATCTATCAATTTGTAACTTTTTTTTAAAAAAAATTCTTGAGTTGAAATTCAAATTGTAGTTATAAAAGTTAAATATCAATATGTTAAAATTATTGAGATTAAGCGGGTCAAGACCCAACCCGTATTTAGCCCAATTGAGTCCAACCCATTTGAGCCCAAAGTAAATTTGGATGGGTCAAGACTCAACCCGATTTCTATTTCAACCCATTTTAATATCTTCAATTTCAACCCAATCCGCTCATTTGACACCCTTAGACCCAAGTCCAACTGCTAAAGACTCTTACAGCAAGCTTCACCATATTTGAAGTCTAATTAAGTAAACAAATACAAGTTTATATAGATCAAACTTCAACTTCTAAAGATATATGTACCTGATATATTCTAATTCAAAGTTTGAAGTTTATGAGATTTCACTATATATGCTAGTGTTGATAAATTTCTGCAACAACTTCAAGTTAATATACAATAATAATAATAATAATCGATAAATTTCAATTTTTTCACATATGAATCTATGGTTTCGAGATCCCCTTTTCTGGTGCCGTGAAATTGCATTTTGAGTTGTTGAGCTATAATAATCTTCTCATCTTTTGAAGCCATTGAAGAAGTAGCAGTTTTCTCTGATGGAATACTCACATTTTTTGTTCTCAGCACTTTTAAGTGAACTTTCTCTGGCTATTGTTCCAATTGGTATTGTGGATGGTGTAATAAGGAAAAGTATTTTTAATAAATAAGTAAAGTTTATGAAAGTCTTTCTTTTAGGTTTAAATTTCGTGTGAAGTTAAAATTAATTTATTACATAAATTGACTAGTATGAAATATAAAATAAGGCAAAGCGGTAAATATACTTATCAATTTTATGATTTAGGGTAGGTACATTCTCGTTAAAAAATGGTATATATATATACCCTTAACGTCAAACAAATGATGCATATATACCCTTATCGTCTAACAAATGATATATATTTACTCTCTACCTTAATAGATTGAATTAAAAAATATATCTTAAAGCTGGTTTTTAAATTTCCAAAATGTCGTTTGACAAATTACCTAAATGCAAAACTTATTTTATCATATTTTCTAAAATTCCCTACTATTTGAAAAAAATACAAAAATTCCACTCTCTCCTATTCTCGGATACTCATATTTTTTGTTCTCAGCACTTTTAAGTGAACTTTCTCTGGCTATTGTTCCAATTGGTATTGTGGAGGGTGCAATTAGGAGAAGTATTTTAAAGTATAAAATTTAAGAATCACATAGTGTAAGTGACAAATTCCGTTTTATCCCGACTCTTTTAATAATTACAATTTTTCCTTAAATTTAGTACCTTTCGGATACATAAGTATTATTCTGGATACATTAAAGCTGCAACAATCAGAATCAATTTATTGCGTTAAAACAGGGAGTAAAAAACTGAAAATCCAACTAAATTCCACTAATTACGTTTACGTTACTTCTTTCAAACAATCAATTCTTAATAGACCGACTGAATTCAAGTTTCAAATTGGATCTCCATCTTCGTCGAAGTAAGTTTTGAAATTTGATTCAAATTTTTGTTTCAAAATTTTGGTCAAGATTCATAATGAATATTTCGATTTTGTTAAGGCATTCAGGAATATGGGAAAGTGAGGTTAGATACGAGCGATACAAAAGTGATGGGATAGTGATTGGGGAAAATATTTCATCAAGAATCTTGTTTCAGCCATTGCAGTTGAATTGAATATTGATGAATCGATCAAAAAAATCGAGATGCGATACATTGTGGAAGGTAATTCCTCTCTATTGATTATTAGGAATGATATGGGAGTAAAGTTGTACATAGAGGTGAAGAAACATGAGGTTGGATTCGGTATGTATTCACTGTGCATTGATACATCAGATAAAAGTGACGAAGAGATACAAATATTTGATGCATGCACTAGTGCAATTGTGTGTGTTGAAGGTGGAAAAAGGGACGCACCTACTCTTAACATTGTTGAATCCAATATTGGTGATTGTTGTTACATACAAGAATTAGAAATAACAGATTCAAATATTGTAGATGTGAAGGTGAAGCAATTGTACAAGGATAAAGCAACTCTAGTGGACGTAATGACAAGATACAAAATAAAGCATAACTTCAATTTTCGAGTTAAAAGATCTGATAAGAAAAGGTATGTTAACAGTAATATTGTGTTGTTGGTATATTAGTCATGATACATTGTTTATTAATAACTTCATACATTGTGTATTTGTATCAAAAATGTGTTAGATGTTTAGATCTGTCTAACATTTAGTGGTAATTATAATGTATCATAGATATTTTAGTTACTTTTTTCAGTTTTTTAAATGCATCATTGAATAAGAATGAGTAAATATGGTGTATATTTAAGAAATGTATCATGAAATTGATTTGTGTCTGAAAAATGTAAATGTTATTGAGAAATATATGAATGATAGATAAATTATTAGCAGTCTTTTAATGTATCTGGTGCAATTGCAGTTATGTATTAGTATATTTTTTAGAAGACTGCTGTTGGAGATTAAAGGCCTCTGTTAGAAAAAATTCGGACATATTCAAAGTGCGATACTTTAATAGTGAACATACATGTCCAGTAAGGGATAGGATGTTAAAAAAGGTACAAGCTACTGTTGGGTTTGTTGGTGGTGTGATAGCTCCCAAACGGGTCAATCATAAAAGAAAGCATACGTCGAATGATATAATTGAAGATGTTAGAGCAATGTATGGTATTGATATTTCTTACCAACATGCATGGCGTGCTAAGGAACGCGCATTAGAGATGATAAGGGGTAGACCTGCAGATGGTTATAGACAGATGCCAAGATACATGTATATGTTGAAAACTGTGTACCCAAACTCATATATACAGATGCACAAATCTGATAAGAATGAATTTATGTATCTGTTCATAGCATTAAGGCCATTGATGAGAGGGTTTGAGTTTTGTAGACATGTTGTTGTTGTTGACGGAGCACATCTTAGTGGAGCTTACAAAGGGGGGACTTTTGTATCGGCAAGTACGCTGGATGGGGCAGGTATGAAATATTTTAGGTTAATTTATTACTTTTTTAAATCGTAATTATATCATTATTAAATTGATACATTATATATTAGTTATGGATCAAAAGTGAATAATAATGTGTGTTATTTGTGATAAGGTTGCATATTGCCGTTAGCTTATGGAATTGTAGGCACTGAAAATGATTGTTCATGGATATGGTTCTTCCAACAATTTAAAAGTGCATTTGGTGAGAGAGAAAAGATGTATGTTTTATCTGATAGAAATGAGAGCATAATGAAGAATGTAATTATTGTTTATCCAAATGTTCCTCATTTTGCATGCATATGGCACCTTTGGAAAAATGTGTGTACAAACTTCAAGAGAAACAGAACCACACTAAGTGATTTGTTTTACTTAATGGCTAAAGCTTATCGAAAAAAAGGTTTTGAAAAATTGATGGTTAAATTAGAAAAAGTAGATGGCAGGGTTAAGAAGTACCTTGAAGATGCTGGGTACGAAAAATGGTCAAGAGTTCATGCAACAGTGAACAGGGGGAGAATGATGACTTCTAACATCGCAGAGTGTATCAATGGTTGCCTTGTTGAGGCGCGAGAGCTACCTATATTAGACTTTTTGGAAGAAGTTAGAATTCTATTTGGTTCTTGGAACTGCAAAAATCGAGAAATAGCATCTTATACAAAGGAAACATTAAGAAGGAGATTTGAAGAGATATTGATTATAAACGCATCTAAATGTGGGAAGATGAAGGTATGTATCCATATATAAAGTGTTAAGTATCTATAATGAAATATCATGTAATGTATCTCTAACTTTTAAATGATGGCAGGTTGTTCCATCTTCTGAATTTATTTTTTCAGTTTATGAAGGTGTGATAAGATACATTGTTTGCCTTGAGAGAAAAACATGTAGCTGTGGTGGATTTCAACTTGACGAGATACCTTGTGCGCACGCAGTGGCTGCTTTAAAGAGCAAGAATGTTACTGATATACACCCCTACTGTTCTGATTACTATAAACCAGCTGCATTGTCAAACACATATGCAGTTCCAATGGAACCAATGCCAGACAAGAATGATTAGTCAGTTCCGGAATATGTTTTGGAAGAAGTTGTCTTGCCACCAAGATATAAAAGAATGCCTGGGCGATCAAGGAAAAAAAGGAAGAAAATTCTAGATGAAAAGTTAACTACAAACACGAACTTTTGTGGACAAGAAGGTCACAATCGAAGAACTTGTACTTTCTTTCTGAGAGATTCTTAAGGAAAACATTTTTTCATTACTGTGATGTTTCAGATTAATAATTTTCAGATTGTAACATTTCTTTCCTCTGTTACAAGATGCCTCTTGCTTTATAAGTTCTGATACAATAAATTGAAATGTTACAGTTTTAAATACTGCCTATATTTTGGTACATTCAAATGAGTCTGGTACAAAGAATTATGCATGTGATACACTAATGGTTTGTGAATGATTTTGAGTTGGATACAAAGTGTTCATGAAAATGTTATTTATAAAGTATAATGAAGGGAGAATAAAAATATATCACAAACAAAAGTTATTAAGTAATGCACTTGATACTTTTTTGAGTTCTGTTGGAGATACACTATTTATCTTGGATTTTTAGTTAGATACAAAGTGTTCATGAACTGTTAATTAAAATGTGAGTATTACTGTATCACAAAATAAAGTTATTAAGTAATGCAGTTGATCATTTTTTGAGTTGTGTTGGAGTTATACTATTTATCTTGGATTTTGAGTTAGATACAAAGTGTTCACGAACTGTAAATTGAAAGGTGAGTATTAATGTATCACAAACAAAATGTAGTAAGTTATTCAGTTAATACATGTTTTAAATTTACATTGTAGTGATTAATTATTTAATGTACCTGAAATTGATTATAACTATAATATGATTGTGAGTGATTTGTTCAGTATAATGAATCTGATACATTTTTTTTAACTTTTGTATCATATATACTCCTGTAGCATCAAATGTTGTGATGTGTACCATACTTATAAGTTACAAAATGTAAGAAGGTACTAAGTATATTGAAAATTGAAGTCAAACTAAACAATTTTTTACATAAAAACTTTAAACATAGATAAGAAGTATCTTGAAAATAAGCAAAAGTGCAAAACATTAGTTAATGTATCTTAAGACAAAAAATAAACAAAAACTGTCTGTGAATTGATACATAGTCACTGATCTACATGAACCAATTCGTCGTGTGGTGGTGGAGTGAAGTCGCTCTTCGATTTTGATGGATCATCATTATCACTAACATATCCCGCATTGGCCTTGTCAAGACCGTACTTCCATAACAATGTTGCATATCTTTTTCGAAAATATTTTGCTCGGAAACCATTAGATGGGATGTTGATTTCATCACTAAGGAATTCAACAAATGCAGTTACAAACATTCCACAGTCACTACAAAAAAAAAATAGATACATTATAAAAATGAATTGGATATGTAATTCAATAAACATTAATACAATACTCACAGGCTATCGCTTCCTTGTTGCATACTATATTGAACAATTTCAACATCAAAGGGATGTTGTGGTCCCAACATTTGACTAGATTCCTTGTCTTTATAAGCATCCAATTCTGACCAGTCAGTTCTCTCCGTTTCATCAAAAAATCCACAATCATGGAGGTAATTGGGGAGCATCAAAGGCAACATTTTTATATCACCAATTTAAACTTTTTTCCTAGAGACGGAAGATGAGTAATAGACACATATTAGCCTCAATTTTAAAACGACCACAGCTAACACCCAATGAAATTCTTCATCACAATTGATTGGAATGTAAACCTCATCTACTAAGTGCCATGGTAAAGCAGCAGGAATATAAAATCCTTTGATGATGTTAATTATAGACCTTTCAAATGTAGATACAGTAGTAGTACGTGCCATGTGTTCCTGTGTACTAAGAGTATCATCAGCAGGACTATCATAATACCTTGGGTGTGCATTGTTGATATATGTCTTGAACAAGCAGTTGACCGTAGTGTATCTGTATTGATTCATGCTTCTTAGTTTTGACTTCTTGCGTATGTAGTAAAAAACTACATCTATGTACTGCAAAAAAAATAAAAAATCAAGAAAAAATTAACTTTCTACCTACCAATTTTAACCAAATTCTCCAATAAGCTAAATATAATACAAATGAAATGATACACTAAGCAGTCCAATATGATACACCAAACAATATATAAATAAGCAATAAACCCAATAAGATACAAAGTAAATGATACAATGAAAAAATATACAAAAGTAGAACTAATGTGTAATTGTGGAAGCATGATACATTAATGTATGATACAAGAACATTTTGTAATAGATACATAATTTTATATATGTATGAATAAAAATGGAAGTGTACCTCATCGGTCCAGCATTTTTTTGGCTGGGACATAGTATAAGACTAGTTTTTATCAACGAAAAATGCGATAACAAAATTCATATTTTCAAATCTAAATAAAGCAGATCTTGCTCTATATTTATCCTCGAATGATTTCCTGTGAGAATTATTATAGTCAAAAAAATAAGAATGTATTAATACCATAACATAGATAGATACATTAATAATATACTTACTTATTCGCATGTGATTTGAGAAGTCCCTTCTCAATCCACTGGCAGAACTCCTGCATTAGACCGGACGAAATCTGATAGGTGATGTCACATCCTTCGAATGGAGAGTAGAGCCGAATGCCGTCATCTATTTTCTCCTTGCCTTTATCGCTAGACCCAAAAGCAGTCAAATATGGATACTGCATAATCTTAGAAGGCATCCTGTTTCGAGGAGCGGAAATCTTTGTTTCAGGATTATGTGCAATCTCTTTCACTGGAAGTTGGGTGGGAAGCTACCTGTCAGATAGCAAATCAGCACTTCTAGATATCTGAAGTGGAGAGACAACATTCAATGGTTTAGCATTGGCTGAATTGGAAGTCCGTAGATAAGTACATCTACGACTGCTTCAGTACCAGAAGATATTGAAGCCGATATGGTAGAGTCCTGCATGATGTGATTGAATTATAGAAATATAATTAGAAATTGAATAAACAAATGAAAAACATTTCAATAAACAGTTTTTTGATGCAATCTCTTTACTGATGTATCAACCAATACTGGAGTGGAAACATTTTTTTTGATGTCTTGTTGATTTGTATCAGCGCCATCTTCGTTCCCACCCAACGCTTTTGTGCCTGATTGGTTGGGTTCATCTCTTGCAGATACTTTATGATACATTCAAAATAAAAATGTATCTAATTCAAAAAACATGTACTTACAGCTTCTTTATTATGAACACTTGATTCTTCCGAAACATGACTACAGTGTACTGTGTGTAGAACCTCTGTGATATCTTCCATTACTTGTTTCTTAATGGATGTATCATCACTCTGTGTTTATAGATTTTGTTTTTAAAAAAAGTTTTGAGTATTTGTTAGTTATAAACTATTAAGATTGTTGATTCAGTAATAAATTTAAAGTATCATAGTAATTATTAATGTATCATATATTCTAATTAATATACCATAACATGTCTAAGTTCATTGTATCAGGTAAATGATATATGTATCAAAGTGTCTAATTGATACATTAAAGGCAGGCTTATATGAAGTGATTAATGTATCAAATTCTAAATGTGTGTGATATAATTATATATTTGATTTTTTTATCCTAAATAAATTATATAGTAACTCATAAGTAAATGTAGAATTAATGTATCATAATCATATCTTTGCTGCATCATTTTCAGTAACATGTGGTTGATCTTTAACCTCGACGGCAGATACATCAATATCCTGATTATCTGCGGTAAAATCCATTTGTATGGGTGAAGTACATTGTTGAAAGAATTGATCAGTAGTGGATTGTGGATCAACATGATCTTTCTGAACGGAATCTTTCACAGTAATTGGCATAGACATGCCATCAATATCCTTCACGATTCGAAAAATCAATTTAACATAAAAAGCAGCTTACTACACACGTAATGAAAAAGTGAACTATAAAAGAAAAAAATACTACCTTCTGAAATTTGTTATCTTTAGAGCCAACAGCTTTCAACAACTGAGAATAATTATTTTTGATTAACTTCTCGAGATAATCAATTTTTTTGTCAACCTAGTAACAAATCAAACGATATTAATAAGGAATTAACCACCAATAAAACAGTGTTTGTATCAACATTATTATAATTACTTACATAAGATTTCTGCTATTCCATCATATGATTAATTCTGAATTGTCGAGAACACCAGATACATTATCGGCTTGTGTGGGTGGTAAATCAGGAGTTTGAAATGATTGATTTGGTTGCACATATGGTTGTGTCGCTTTGAGCACATTTGTATTAGATGTATGTGCATTCTTTCTTCTTTTGGGAGGTGGGATAGATGATGTACTAGAGACTCGTGTAGATCTTCTTAACAGCTGCTCTAGAGGTTTTGAGGAAAAGTCCTCAAATCCAGAAACCTCCTGTATTTGCACCTCCTTAGGATTGACATTTGATGTGGAGGGTTCAGATTGAGGCACTTGACTGTTATGAGGTAAATCAAGTGATGTGATTTCCTCTGGAGTTGGTTGATTA
Organism: Solanum appendiculatum; assembly: GCA_018342035.1. Taxonomy (NCBI): domain Eukaryota; kingdom Viridiplantae; phylum Streptophyta; class Magnoliopsida; order Solanales; family Solanaceae; genus Solanum; species Solanum appendiculatum. The sequence goes on from JAGDQO010001651.1 coordinate 56,846, forward strand.
TTAGTACAAGCATTCTGTAGAAGAAAAAGTAAATCATCATGAGAAACCAAAATAATGTATCGCAAACTAAAAAATAATAATCTAAAAAGCTGTTATTAACAAACTACCTCAGTAAAAATACTTTGCATAAACATGCCAAATTTTGGCTTTACACCAACAACTCTCCAATTGCATATTCTGGGGATAACATTTCCTTTTTTAACATCAAGTAGTTCGTCTACTGCAGAAGCACATTCATACACCCAAACGTTAAGTGTGTATGGCATGCCAGATAAACGATATATTTGTTTTTTAGTAGTGAACTCATGCCTAAGAGATCTCATCAACTTTGTGAAAGCAATTTGACCCCAAGGAAAGTGATGATAGCTCCCATCTTCGACCATTAAGAAATCATCGATCTGAATATATGTATCACCAAGTTGAGATAAAATGAAATTATGAATAAAGTAAAGGATAGCCATTTGAAGGGCATCATTGATGTTGTCCCATCCCCCCATTGAAAAGCATTGAACCAGTAGTCCCTTACTAACACTATATCTAGCCCCGGGGAAGTACCTTTCAACTAGCCTACTGGTTATTGAATCTGGATATTTAAAATCTTCAACATTTGCTGTGCATTTCAGGCCAATAATGATTGCAAACTCATTGGTACCAAAATGTAAAACATTTCCTTTGGCATGGCAAATATGAAGTTCATATGAGTTGTCTTGCTCCACCTCTAAGAGCAACAAACACTTTGTGATCTGCCCTTGGTAGTTACATTTTGGGATATTGAGGTATGACCCAAAAATAGTATCTTTAAATAATTGAATACCTTCAACCCCTATAGAATGCTCTAATTCTTCAATAAAATTTGCATTGTACGTAGGACCAAACTTTAGTGAGTGCTTTGGAATCTGTCTAATGACGTAGTTCATAGACTGCAAATACAAAAAATGATGTTCATCGACTAAAAAAAACTAGATGATACATGCAGTCCTGGCTGAAACAAAAATTGGAATAAAATATGAATAGAAAGGTTAATTAAATGATACATAATTGACAATTACAAGTTAACTCAATGTGTATATGATATATAATAACCTTAAGGTTAACTTATAATGAATATAATTTGAATATCTATACATTATGTAAGATATTTGTATCTGATACTAAATATATCATCATGCATTCATTATCTCTTATTTAAGTAACATGTTTAACTATTTTAGAATATGATACATTGTTTTGATGATTGCATCCCAACAAATGAGTATGAAAGATTTAAAACAAGATACATTAAAATATGAAAATGTATATTTAACAACAATGTATCAAATATCTATTTTACGGTTTTAATGTATAAATCTTGAAGTTCTAAAACAAGATACATTAACATAAGAGAATATATCTTTAAAAACAATGTATCAAATCACTATTTTAGGGATTTAATGTATAAATCTAGAATCTTCAACATCAGTGTATCAAATCACTATTTTAGGGTTTTAATGTATAAATCTGAAATCTTCAACATCAGTGTATCAAATAACTAATTTAGGGTTTTAATGTCTAAATCTAGAAGATCTAAAACAAGATACATTAATATATGAAAATGTATCTTTAACATCAGTGTATGAACTAAAATTTTCTAAAGCAAATAACAATAGGAGACGACAAGCATTCAAAAAACAAATATATGATGGTAATTACTTACCGTTGGTAATATAGGCCGAGATATTGAAGGAGCAACTTTTCTACCCCTTTTCTTTGGTGTTTTTCCCATATTGGCTTTCGATGATGAATGTATGACCTTCTTTACTTTTGCCTTTTCAGAACTTTGATTTGCCATTGTTAGAGTATCATGCAACCTCTTGGATCTGTTTTCAGCAAAATTATGATCCTCATAATCAAAGTTTCGATTAGTGTTGGGTATTTCAATTTGATTAACACCAATACTAAATGAAGGAAGATCCATATGTATTAGACAAAAACAATTAAAAAAAATGAAGAACAACAATTTGAGGAAGACGAAAATACCTATTGATGAAATTTGAAATTGATTGACTGGAGAGAGAAATTTTTGAAATTCAAATAAGGATATGGGAGATAAATGATTGAATTACTGGGGTGAAATTATGGAGAAATTAAAAGAGTGAATATAGGGGTGGGAAATGTGGGTTTTGAAAGGAGATGAATAAAGTATCTGCGGGGTTGAGTTTATATGAAAAATAGGGATTTTTGAAATATGTTGAAATAGTAGGGAAAAATGGAGAATATGATAAATAATGTTCTGTATATAGGTAATTTATCCTATTTTGAATATACGGAGAAGGGTCAAAAATGCTCTTAACGTATCATAAATGGTTTAAAAATGCCCTCCTTCTATCTATTAGATTAAATATGCCCTCAACTTTTTTTAAGGTCTAAAAAAACCCTTTTTAACACCACAATGACATGTCACTTGAGTAATTTAAAAAATAAATTATTTTATCTTATAAGTCCACATATATATTTTTAAATCCAATTAGATATCCAACCCATTCAAGATAAAAATCCAATCCCACCCAATGACCCGTTCCCTTAATCGATTCAGCATCCCATGCTAGTCGCTAGATAGAAAAAGAGCAGCAAAGTAGTTCCTACTGATTCAATCTGCAACAAATGAAAATACCACTAAGAGGCAAAAGCTAAGAAGAAGTTAACAAACAACAATCTAAGCAAAAATTAAAAACTAGTTAAGATTTAAAATTACAAATTTCAGCATATCTAATTTTTTCTAAAACTCCTGCAGCTATTATTCTCTCAGATCATAAGGGCTCACAGCAAAGAAGATGACGATTCACTCACCCTTCTTCCACTTTTCCCAATCAAAACTAGGATGTTCTCAAAGCTGAAACACTATTTTCTCATATAATCTTAAATCTCAAATTCAACGGAAAAAAAAGGTTGTGGGAACGAAAAATAATGACGGAACAATTGAGTAGAGGTGGAGAAAATATGATTTGATAACAAGGAAGGATGTTTGAATCCTTGGGCAAAATGTTTCAAAAACGGGTTATTGGGTGGGTTTGGATTTTAATCTTGAATGGGTTAAGGTAATTTGACTGGGTTTAAAAATATACATGTGGACCAATAAGATGAAGCCACTTGTTTTATTAAATGACTCATCAAGTGTCATGTTATTGTGGTGTTAAAAAAAGACATTTTTAGACTTTACAAAAACGTTGAGGACATTTTTTATCTAATAAGTGAAAGGAGAGCATTTTAAAACCATTTATGATACGTTAAGGGCATTTTGAACCCTGCTCCATCTACTAAATCACCCAATTTACCTGTTGTATCTACCACATCACCCAACCTATTAATTCCTTCTACCACAGTCCACAGCATCGATATTCTTTTCTGTACGAAAATCAGACGATGGTACTGCATCATCAATACCACGAGGATCAGTTCTAATTGGCCTCATAGGATCCGGTAATTAGGGATAGCAAAATTAGTTCATAAAAACATAATTTTAAAAGGGTTTTCATAGCTCATTTTGATTCATTCAAATTCGGGTGAAAGTACCTTTAGTATGTAGTGTGAAATAATGTTAAGAAATTCAGGAAAATTACAATAAACAATAAAGTTGAAACAATAACTTTTAAATTTAAAGTTTAAATCTTCAATTCGCTTCTATATGACACTCGTACCTTTTTATATGCCGGTTTGTACATGTACTGTTAGGATATACTATTAACTATGCGTTTTGATATAGTATTATTTATTGAACATTTCTTATTTATTTATTCAATTCAATAAAGTGCTACATTAAACAGATCAATTTGTCATATATTTATCCTCAACTTATATAGTAGATGATTTGGTGTATAAAGTTTAATCTTATAGACAAAAGATTAAATCATTGGTTCTTATAAGTTAAAGATTATAGTTCACAACCGTAGATGGAAATTTGGACAAACCATCAGAAAGATTGTAGCACGAGATTAAATGTAATTTATCTTGTTTATCAGAATGGTATAGTTCTAACTTTTCGTGCTAGTGCATTTTGTATGTATTGAACGGGACCAAGTAGAGATAGATGTTTTAGACTGACTGATAAAAACATATTCTCTAAACTGTTAAATGTACTTATATTCTTAATCTTGATATAACGATTATGATATGTATATATTAATTATCGTTTTGATTTATTAAAAGGTGAGATTATGAGATAGGTCAATATGCCTGGTAGATTGAATGATAATAATATATATTGGTGAAATAATTAGTTAGTTGATGGAATCCATGTAACAATATAGAGATTGATGATACACCTTTTTATGAGAAACTTATAAGTTTTCATGTGTAAACCCGGCCGGTAGATTTATGAATCTAGCACATGAAATAAGTTAAGTATTGCTCTAAAGGAAATTAATCATTGAATTAAATTCGTCAGTAATTTAATTTATTGATTAGTATCTGTAATCTTAACATGAGGAATTACATAAGTGTTTAATGGGGAATTTCAAAATATAAATAGAGGAGTGCAATTACGAATTTTTAGTGGACTGATTTGTAATTTATTATGGTAAGAATAATTCAAATTAATTTTTGGAATTATTTCCATAATAGGAAGCCTCAATAATTAATTAATTGAGTTGTTAATTTGGGATCACTGTTGAAGACCGTAGAGCTGGAGTCGGATTTGCTTCAAGATATCTGCACACGCTTCAAGAGGCCATAATTCTTGAGTTAATTTTCAGCATACTTGTATGTGATACGTATTTGTGATTGTTGTCTATATTCATATAAGATATATGATTCTGGAATGCTTCCGTTGCGTATGCTATTTTCTAACATGTACAACATGTAACAAACCTCTTCAAAAGTGGGGAGAGGACTCTTTGATGATATTGTTTCCTTGATGGAGGAGTATTCACTAGGCAAACGAGCAAGAAGTCGCAACGCCATGTTTGAATCTGAAATGGGAATGGCATCCACCGCGAGAGAATTGGCTACTCTGAACTTCAATCTTTTTACAAAGGACTCGAAATCGAAGGTCTCCATATCCCCCCTTCTCGTATGGTGAAGTTGAATTGAACTAAGAACCTAGTAAAGAACTAAAGCTTAAGAACTTAATAATAATAATAATAAGATAAAACAAAGGGAGTATTAAAAGGTCAACAAAAATATCATGAAAGTAAAAAAATTTTTACAACTATGAATAGTTCAAAATCTGAAATTGGTGTTTGAAATTAAAGAAGGGTTATTTAGGCTCTTTTGATGGTGGCTTTTAGTTTTTGCATGAATTGCTTCTATTTTGGGGTTGATTATTAATTTTTGTCCTTGAATAGAATGTTTTTCGATTTATGTGTCAGTTGCTCATTTAATAAAAAATTATAAGTCAAAGTATCATTAATTATGACCTTATAATGTAATGACAAGTTCTATCGTTATTAAAAATAGCCATGGTAATATCCAAGATCTTGCTAATTGTCTATCTAGTCGAGCTAAACCAGGCTTCGCCCCTTTCAGACAGAATAAGGTTTTCCAAACGCATGAAATTTTTGAGTGGAAGGTCGCCGCCATAGCGAAAGTCACAATTGCAGGCAAGGATTCGTATGCTCCTTAGTAGAAGCTCGGCGTCTAGATAGGCTATGATTTATGAATAGTTGACTATGGTTAAAAAATATATACATAAAATAGATTTAATGGAAGAATCATAATTAAGCACGTGGACACGAAATTTGGATGGAAAATATCTGAAAATTAGGTAAAAGAGGTCTAATGGTGTATTAATATGTTATTGGACCGGCAGCATTTTGGTTTAATTAGTAAGGATTATTCTATGATCGAACGGTATCCCCGATGAACCTCCACCACTCAAGAGGTTGAAATCTTATCTTTTTTCTCTAGACAACGAATATTAATTTTGGCAAGTTGTGTTTGAATTTTAGAACCTTAATATATTTCACTTCGTTATCAAAATTTTCCACACTCTATTTAATTTTTCCATTCGAAGTTCTAGAAACTTGGAAAATGTCATCCAACTATATATCAAATCTTTTTTGCTAGAAGATGATGCTCATGTTAACTTATTAGTAGACTTGCTTGACTATGCAATTTTGGATTTTGTCCAAATGAATATAGTTCAATAAAAATAAAATACAATAATTAGCGGATAAAAACTAATTTTAACGCGGTGCTCATATCAAACTAAGCTTTCTAAATTTTAACTCAAATAATAAAACATAAGTGATATGTTAGTTTCATGTATTGTCATATATATCTTAACATCAAATATAGGGTATAATTAGTGAGTATAACAAAATAAATAATTCATGGGGCGCTCTATTTTCGTTTCTCCAATTAAATAATATTTGGTGCAATTATTTTTGCAGAATTACCCCCTTTCACTTTTAAAATGGTTTAAGAAGATAATTTTTCCCTTTTTGCTCTTTCTACCCTTTTTTGTCATTTTTCTTGTTGAATCCATATAATTAAAGAATGTTAATTAATCTATCAGTATATGATTAGTTTGCCTTCTCCTATATTTTAAATAACACGTACAAATATGCCATTATGGATATTGAAAAATATACTAGATTTTTTTCATCGATCATAGTTTGATGGTTTGGCTTTAAAAATAAGATGCTCTACATTTTTTTAAAGGTTATTTTTGGCGGTAAACACAGAAAATTCATTCGCTTTGTGAGGATTTCCGACAATCAGGAACATAGCCACATGTGGTAAAGGGCGGCCAGTCCAAGACCCTTTGTCACGTGTTATAAGTTTAGTGGCACAAATTATGCCTAATGAACTTATGTCTCAAAGCACAAGTTATACCTATTAAATTTAGGCTTATTAAACTTATGCCTCAAGACACAAGTTAGGCCTACTGAACTTATACCTCAAACAAAAATTTTCAAAAGGTTTGTTTTGCGAATTTAGATACCATTGAAGCCATGTCCCAAGATAAACATTCTCCCCTAATTAGCTTATCTATAAATGCAACAAACATTTGTATCTTTATCTTTATACTAGTACTAGAGTTCACTTGCATTTAAGCTTTTCAGTAATGAAATTACATTACTTGCGTGAGAGCCCCTGGAAAATCTTACAGCCAATCAAACTCAAAAGGCCCACTGCCTTAATTGGAATCCCCAAAGTACCAACTGCACCTACAGTAGAAGCCACTGAGCTCACTGTCGCGCCAACGGGAACACTCAATTTACCTGCTGCATCTACTAAATCGCCCAATTTACCTGTTGTATGTACCACTTCACCCAACCTAGTAATTCCTTCTGCCACAGCATGGATATTCTTTCCTGTACGAAAATCAGACGATGGTGCTGCATCATCAATACCACGAGGATGAGTTCTAGTTGGCCTCACCGGATCCTGTAATTAGGGATACCAAAATTAGTTCATAAAAATATAATTTTAAAAGGGTCATTTTGAAAAGTACCTTTAGTATGTAGTGTGAAATAATATAAAGAAATTCACTAAAATTACAATAAACAATAACTTTTAAAATATAGTACTAGTAATAAGTTTAAAGTATAAATCTTCAATTCACCTCTATTTAACTCTCGTACCTTTTTATATGTCTGTTTGTACCTGTACAACATGTAACAAACCTCTTCAAAAGTGGGGAGAGGACTCTTTGATAATATTGTTTCCTTGATGGACGAGTATTCACTACGTAAAAGAGCAAGAAGTCGCAACACCATGTCTGAATCTGAGATTGGACTGTCGATCGCTCCAAGAGACTCGATAACTTTGGACTTCAAACTTTTCAAAAAGGACTCGAAGGTCGCCATATTGTTTGAACTATGAAATTAGTAAAGATTAAAAGATAAATTTTCAAAGAAGGTTAAAGAACTCTCAATCTTATTATTAATGAAATGTCCTTTACAAAGAAACAGTGATTGTCTATTTATAGAGTCATTTCAACTACTCTTGAATTAGATGTAAGTGCAAACATAAATACTCCCTCAGTTTCATTTTATTATTATTCGATCGTACATTAAAAATGTATTTTTCTTTCTTACTTATCTATTTTAACAAAATTAAAAAAAGTTATCATTTTTTTCTATAATATCCTTATCATTAAATAAATATATAAAATAATACTCTCTTTGTTTCAATTTATGTGATGTAGTTTAACTGAATACAAAATTTAAGAAATATAAGAAAATTTTGTAATGTTTCAAAACTACCCTTAAAATAAATAAATTTTAAATATAAAAATACACTTTGTGGATTATTTTTAATGTTCAAACTATTAGATCATAAAAAAGGACCCTCATAAAATAGCCAGAAAATGAGTCAATCAATGCAATTTCCGGCCACGTTTACTACTTTTGTATGGTAGTTTGGGAATTTCACAACCTTATGTGTAGATTACGTGTTGTGAATTAAGTTGACTTTGTAAGGGCCTATGAGCTAAAAATAGTGAATGAGACTAAATATTGGGCTGAGTAAAATATTAGAGAGTTTTATTTGGAATCTAGGTCCAATTATCATTTGTTAAAAAGGAGGGTAAGTTACATAAATCACATAGTGTAAAGATGAAATTATTATCTATCCCTACTTTTTTTTTAATTACAATAATCCCTTAAAATTAACTCAATCCAGATACATTAATGAAAGTGCAAATATATTAATACCAGCACGGATACATTAATACATTAATACAGATACATTATTAAAATAAAAATTAACTCAATCCGGATACATTAATGAAAGCGCGGATACATTAATACAAGCACAAATACATTAATACAGATAAATTATTAAAATAATAATTAATCCAATCCGAATACATTAATGAAAGCGCGGATACATTAATACAAGCACTGATACATTAATACATTAATACGGATACATTATTAAAATAAGAAATTTTAGTTATTTTTAAAAGATATAGGAACAAATGGAAAATAATTTACTTAAAGGTGTGTACTTTAGTAATTTTTCCTAAAAAGGACCAGGAGTTAGAAAGAGCGGTTATGCAAATTATGTCGAAGCTTTGGCAGTCAGTTATCTGTCATCTCCATTCTCAATTCTAGTATCTCATCCCTTTTTTATTACCTTCTTACTTTGTATTCTCTCCTTAGTTACTGTTGCTACTACCTTGTTATTCGGGTTCTAAGTTTTAATTGGAGTTCAGTGATTATAAATACGTTTTGTGTTTGTATTGTGAATCAAACTGACTACATAAGGGCCTATGGGCTAAAATGGGTGAATGGGACCGATTCATTTAAGATTATCGGCCTGACTAAAATATTGGAGAGTTTTCTTTGGGATCCACACCCAATTCTCAATTGGTTAAATAGGTCTTGGAGTTAACAGAAAAGAGTTATGCATATTGAAGAAAAGTGTTTGTTCGCCTCTTCTTCTTCTAGAGTCTAATCTTCTCATCCACTCTTATCTCTATCTTTAGTTACTTGTCATTTCAATATTTTCCATTGTAATTTAGCAGTTAAAGTGTTGACGTTGTGATTTGGCTATTAGTGATTATTTAATACTTGAATATTTGAGTTGAGAATTCGAGTTTGTTACAATTTGAGTTGAGAATTCAGGTTTGTTTCATTATGTTGGAAGATTTTGAAATCACAGAAATTGTCATAGCTTGAGGTATACCTATGACACTATCCTTAGGATATTTCACCGGTTATAGGTGTATCCTTCAGAATTCGACAAGAATTTACGTCTCTCATCTCACGTTTTATGTTTAGTACATGAAGGCCGGGCTCGTTGTGAATGATTTAATTGGTTCCTATTGTTGTACCTAAAGCAACACTTCCTATGGTTGATGCTCTTAATTTCTTTCTCGTCTTCTTATTGAAGCAATATACCTAGCACATAACCATGTCTTCCATTCTAGTTGGTGTATAGTGTATCATTTCATTCAAGAGAAATCAATATAATTGTGATGTATATATCTCTGTGTGTTTCATGTTCATATATACTAGTTTTGAGAGTGAATTTTGTAAGGTCATTTCTCTCGATATTTTTGTACTCGCTTTTATATAAGGAATTTATTATTTTCGCCTGTGGATATAGAGGTCAGTTGACCGAATCATGTTAAATGATGTTTGTGTCTCTTTTAAGATATTTCTCTTTTATTACTCTTCTATTTCAACTTGTTTATCTAGTTTTGAATTGACATGAAGTTTAAGGAAGTAAAAAAAACTTTCGAATCTTATGGTCTTAAATTAAAGATATGTCAAATGTATCAAAATGTCCTTTAAAGTATATACTTGTGGTCTTAAACATATCAAATAGAAAGATAGAATTAAGGAGTTGTCAAAGAAAGGAAAGAGAAATTCATTTTCAAAACGGACTAAAAAGAAAAATAGGACAAACAAATTGAAACAGATGGAGTATCTGATTTATTTATCATCTTTCAAGGGCAACTTGTTTGTTTATTTCATGAAGGGTTTTTTCTGAAAATCTCATGAGCAAGCATTCTCAACTTTAGATTCATTTGCTTAAGCTAGGACCTTCACCAAGAAAAGAAGGGAAAAAAGACAATCTGAGGTAGAAAAATAGAAGAGAAGCGAACTAATTATAGAAATATCTCTATCTCTAAAGTTTACTAGTTTACGATTGGCAGTTCTCTTTTTATGTGTTGTTCAGAAAAAGGAGGATTCAGTGATTATTCGTACACCAAAATCATAAGTTAAAATTTTGGAAGATAGAAATCACGATAAAGCTTCTTTGAGAGGAATGCCCCAGACTAGGTCATTTCTCAAGAGCAATAGTAATTAAAGCGACTGATGCTACCACTTGAATCTGGAACCTACATGTTAATGCTCACGATTTTGATGTACAATTCGGACAAGTGGCATGTAAGTGGAGAGAAGTATAGCCCTCTATTAGATGGCTTTAATCCCAACTGGTGGAGTACTAGTGATAAAACATTTAATAAGAGTAGAAAATTTCTTTAATTATATGTAGTGCCGGCAAAATGAGCCCATATTTTGGTAACCCGCTCAATCCGTTCATATTTTAATTGGTTGGGTGAGTGACTGTTTAGATGGATAAAATATGGGTATATACCCATATTTAACCCATAGAATTATGGGTATTCATCGGTAAAATATGAGTTAGCCAAATTGGTTAAGCTTTCAATTTTTATTCACTCAAAATTCATGATATCACTAAAAATATTATAACTTTTCTTCTTTTTTATGTTCTAACTAGTGAACCCATCATGCTTTGCGCGAATTAGTTAGTTTTTGATTGCTCAATTTTTTTAAAAACAAAGCTTAATTTTTTTTGGAGGGAGGGAGGTGGGGGGCTGGTTGAGGGGGGGGGGGGTCAAGGGTAGGGGTGGGGGGGTCAAGAGTAGGGGTGGGGTGAAAAAATAAAAATTTGAAATTGAAAATATTTTTTAAAAACAAACTTTAAATTTTTTTTTGAAGGGGGGGGGCGGGGGGGGGGGCTGTGGGAGGGGGTAGGAGTGGGTGGGTAAAAAAAAAAAAAAAAATTGAAAAAAAAAATTAAAAAACAAACTGAAAAAAAAAATTGGGGGAGGGCTGGGTCGAGGGTTGGGGTGGCGGAGGGGGTAAAAAAATAAAAATTTGAAATCGAAAATATTTTTTTAAAAACAAACTTTTAAAAAAAAAAAAATTGGGGGCCGGGGTGGGGGTCTTGTGGGGTGGGGGGTCGGGGTTGGGAGTGGGATGGGGTAAAAAAAATAAATTTTTGAAATTGAAAATATTTTTTAAAAACAAGATTTAAAAGAAAATTTTCTTTTGGGGGGGGGGAGGCTGGTAGAGGGTCGTGGTAGGGGGCAAGAGGGGTGTCTGGGGTAGGGGGTTGTGAGGTAAAAAAAAAAGGTTAAAATTTGAAATTGATTTTTTTTAAAACAAACAAACTGTTAAAGAAAAAAAAATTGGGGGTGGAAAATATTTTCCTTAATAAGTTGATTTGGAAAAAACAAAAAATTAAAAATATTTTTTCCTTGTTATTACATAAATTTATATCGAAAAGTTATAGGAATTTTTTTTGACTTTGATGATACAATAAAACTAAATAAAGTATTTTCAACATTTTTCATCTAAAAAAAAACTAAAACATTTTATCCATGTTTAATTCTAAAATAAAGTACTATTTGCTCATGAAAATATGGGTAAATATGGATAAACTTGTATTTTACCCAACTCATTTGTTACCCATCCATTTTTACAACTAAAATATGGATAATATATTCATCGCTAATTCTTCACTAAATAGGATTAGCAACGAATATTGTTGCTAAGTTATTACAGAATTTGTCCGTCGCTAATTCATGTAATGTGTAAGAGGGACTTTCCCTTACCATTATTGTGTGCCAATGCTACCAATCTTTTTAAGACAGTTTTTGACAGAGAGAGATATGGAAGAGTAAATAATGCAACACAAGGAGCTTTGTAAGTGTACATGACTAACACCAAAAGTTAAAAAATTGTTCATATATCAACATTGAGAAAAATCTATCCAATGTACATAACTATTCAAAGCTCAAATCAATGAGATTTTGTAGTAGATTCAAGCAAAGAAGGCAACACAAGGGGAGAAAGCAAAGGAATTGGATCTTTACTGTGACAACAAGACGAATACGAAGCAGAAGAAGAAGATTCAGATGAATCCATTAGCTTATTTAACAATGCACCTTTATAATCAAGAGAGTTGTTGCTCCTGCTTGTGGGCTTGAGCTGAAGAGGGCGAGGCGCGCGCCTTTGCAACCTGCTTAGTGATCTTTTTACCATTGCAAATTCATCTTTGTGTATACTACAAGTTTGGAAACCAGGAAACTCATGTTCATCAACAACACATTCCTCCATGATTTTCATATGTTACGAGATTCGTAGTCTCTTTTTGAGTATTATTATTAGTATTATCTTCGCAGTAAATGATCTATGGGGACTGTCCCCAAGAATTTATGAAGGGGGGGACTAATAAGGATATGTTAGTACGAAAGAAAATATTTGGATTTTTCTTGTTTTCAGTATGCCTCCATACTTCTAGGCAGAATTTGTGTGATATCTTAATGGGAACATGGTCCAACCAGTATGGTCCTATGATACCTTTAGTATGGTCTAAATCTTGATAAAATTGCATATTTGGTCCTAATTTATAATCAAATGTTGTTTTAGTCCATTTGGTAGGGTCGTTTAGCTGGTTAGAGTAATGAGTATATTAGCAATGTAGGTTTTAATTGTAATATTGGACAACACTAATGCCTTTAACGACTACGAAAGTGGGAAGGTGGCCACTAGCTCTTAGAAAGATTTTTAAGAAGCTGGATGAGAAGAACTCTCCTGTTTAATTACGTCGTACGTTGAGATGGAATTCAGAAATAACTATCAATTATAACCCTAAAACAACTAAATTTTGTGGACAAAACAAATGAAAAATAAAGGAAATATCTTATCGAGATATGCCCGAAAATATTCATATTAATAATTATCTAAGAAAATATAGTATTAATCTATATATAGAAAGATATTTCGATAAAAAGAATATTTTTTTTAATCAAAAGCCATCTTTAGGATGGGGGTTAGGCATGACCCCTACCTTGTGTATTGAATAAATTAGAAGGACATAACAAATTACATGAGCATGAGGGATATGATGCCTAACCTCTCCAAAAAGATAGAATGTTATAGACATGCCCATAACTATGTAGTTTTATACCATCTTGCTATTGGCATGGAGTTTAAATTTACAGGGGAAAGCCAAATATATACTAACAAAAGGATCCGATATTCTTTAGGCTATGGATTGAAAAACCAAGAGAAATTAGGTTAAAACACATCATCATAAGAGATCTCATGGTTCTTTTTCTACTATACTATTGATGTGTCGCGGGGGTGGGGGTGGGCGTGGGGATGGGGGGTTGACATCTATATTCTTTTAGATGTTGAATTCGCTTCGAGAGGTATAAAATAAACGAGAAGGGAGGGGAGCAAGAGCATATAGATTAAGCGATAGTTTTTCATTTTAAAATTAGTGGTATTTTTAATTCGATCATACCTCTTAAAAAATTGTTTATTTCTAAAATATAAAAAGTATTTTTACTAACTTATTTCTAATAAAAAAAACTAATTAACAATTTTAATTATGTAAATAAAGATAATTTTGAAATAATTTTTATTTTTTGAAATTCCAAAACATCACATATTTTAAAATAAAATAAATTAAAATCACTTATTTTAAAATGATGTTTGATTAAGTTCAGCTATATTGGGCGTAGAATCAGCATATATTTACAATTACCAAGATAGATTAGTCTGAAGACTCCACAAGTTGGCACATGATCTCTCTTAATTGCAATTATTTCTGTGCCAATCTTTTTTTATTTCAAAAAATCATAATAAGGAGCTTCTTTCTTGAATTTTATAGAACGTAGATTTGAATTAATCAAAGTTTTAATGCGGATATTAGAGGAAAAAAACTTGTGAAAGGATGAGAATTAATATTCTTTTTATCTTAAATTCTGTGGCACTGTTTCAATATTAAAAGGCGAACGAATTATTTTTTTATTTGAATTTTTCTTATGTTTCTTAAATATTAGATTTTTTCTATTATATGTTGTTCATTTGTTTTGCTTGTTTTGTTATTTTATTGTCATCTTTTTGTTTTTATATAAATTTTATTTTTAAAAAATTTAAAAATATTCTTTTAAAATTCGAACTTATCGTGTATTGAAACGGAGGGAATAATAGAATAGCTTGACTTAAAATGAATAGTTTTAAGGGGGTGATTATTTTTATTTTAAAAAGTTTAATCACGTTCATGGCTGTTCCAATACCAGTGCATTTTGTTTTTAATTTCATATACTCAATCCCCGTTTGTTTTTGGATAATTTTCATATCTATCGAAATTTGAAATATTTTCTTCAAAATTATTTAAATTACTCATTATAATTTTAAAATAATTTAAATATATATTTATACTTAAATCTAATTCTAATATTCAAATATTAAAAATAAATATAATATTATGAATATACTCTAATTGTGTGGATATTCCATTTTATGAATCTATAGCATACATGTATCTGATTAAGGCATCACTTAATTTTTATATCTAACTATGATTTGTATATTCTCTAAACAGATATTCTTCATATTTGTTGGAAGACACACTCCAACACACTTGAAAGAAGATAAATCATCTCTACTACACTTCTTGTCTAAGAGATCTTATTTTATATTATTCTATTCGCTATTAATTTAAAACTGTTATCTCCTGTATTCAGGTTAATAAAAACAGAAACATATGAAAAGGGAAAACAATAGAAAATAAACAATTCGAGTCCACAAAATCTACTGTGTATCCTTAAGAAATTTAATCCCCGCAAGTATCCGAGATTGTAGATTAAATTCTTCCAAGATAAAACGGATTAACCTATTAAAGAAGTAGCGGTACCTCAAACTTCAATAATTTCAGCGAACTCAAAAATCAGCAACGAGACCACACACACAGACTCAGTCGATCGACAATTTTATTTTTAAGAAGATGTATGCAGAAGAGAGAAAAATTTTCAGTGTCGAAAAATGAGAGAAATCATCTCCTTTTATAGCCACTCATAGGTGTGAACATACCTGTTCAGAACGGACATATCTGTTCAGAACGGAGGTGTCTTTTGGAAAAAGAAGCATCTGTTCGGAAGGAACATGCCCTTTCTGAGTGACGCGAATTTTCAAATAAATTTCGTCACTTCTAACCAAGTTCGTGAATTAAAATAACTAATTAATAATTTTGAATTACTGTTGAGAAAAAGGAAGGAAACTAATTAATGAGATTGATTAAATAAATTTTATCTAAAAAAATTATCAATCAATCATTTGCCAAATCCGAATCCGAAGGCGAGGCCGAGCGAGCGACGACGACGGCACGAGGGGGCATCTTCTACTTGACTCTTAAGAGCTAAAAGAAATGTTTCATAATATAAGGACAAACTTTTTCCTTTCTTCTACCAATATGGGAGAAATGACTTTTCATCTTCAATGAATTTTTCATTTGAAATGACTTTTCATTTTCCCTCCAAATTGGTTCCCCCACATTTCTCAATTTCTCATTTATTCGTATTTTCCATTCACAGCTTGCTTAAACCCAACAATCCCCCACATGAATGGAGAATGGCTATTGTTAAAACATATGCATGAAAAAACCTGTGTGTCTCGTAAGTAAGGATTAATTGCATCTGGAAAAGTAGGTTTCCCTTTGAACTTTCCGTAGTGAACATATATCGGATATACTCAGTCAACCGGTAGATTTGATATCTTTGAACCGTCGAGCTTTAGTGTATACCTAGAAAACATAAGTCACACAATCAACCCTTGAACTGTTCTTGGTTCTCATTGTTTTGTTCGTTTCAGCCATGAACACGTCTTGGTTTATAAGTGCATAGAGAACTGGCCTTACCGGATTCTCCTTGAAGCGGCTTATACTTCACACTTACATATGTGATTTCTAAATGTGTTATCCCATAGATACACCATTTGATAAACCCTTTATCAAACTTAGAAACCATTAAAAAGTCTTAATGCCTTTATCCTGGGTATTGAACATTGTCTCATCATGAGAATGGACCATAAAATAATCTTTTGACAATGTTGAACCGTCATCTATGACTTTGTTTGATCTCCTTGAACCTAGATATTGGGATCTCCAGTCTTCTAGGTAGAGTTACCGCCACGATGACTTGTCCTCAGCCATAGTCCCATTCCCGTCGATGATCTCTCAACTCCTTCTCTAGTTAGGCCTTTTGTAAGTGGATCCGACACATTATCCTTTGACTTCATATAGTCAACTGTGATAATTCCACTAGAGAGTAGTTGTCTAACAGTGTTATGTCTCCGTCGTATGTGACGAGACTTACCGTTATACATAACGCTTCCAGCCCTTTCTATTGCAGCTTGACTATCACAGTGTATGCATATAGGGGCCATAAGTTTGGGCCAAAATGGAATATCTTCTAAGAAATTCCGGAGTCATTCAGCTTCTTCACCTGTCTTGTCTAAGAGCCCGTTTGGATTGGCTTAAAATAAATAACCTTTAAAAAGTTACTTTAAAGTCATTTTAAAAATAAGTAGTTATGTGTTTTTGATGTGTTTGGCAAAAAAGTGTTGAAAGTCCCTTTTTTTTTTAATCAAAATGTCTGAAATACCCTTAAAGTTGTTAACATTATAAAAGAATTAAGGGTAAACAAGTAATATACTTGGTCAAAGTAGAATGATTTATAAGTTAAAAAAATAAGTAGGGGGCACCCTACTTTTAACTTTTAATTTATTTTAAGTTACTTTTAACTTATTTTAAGTTAGTCTTTAATTGTCAAACACTCTAATAAGTCAAAATCTGATTTAAAAGTTAGTTTGACTAACTTAAAATCCCATCCAAACATCTGCTAAGGCTATGAATTCTGACTCCATTGTAGAGCGAGCAATACATGTCTGTTTGGATGATTTTCAAGATATTGCTCCTCCACCAATATTGTAAACATATCCACTTGTGGATTTAGTTTCATTTGACCCAGTAATCCAATTTGCATCACTATATCCTTCAACAACTATTGGATATTTGTTGTAATGCAATGCATAGTTTTGAGTATCATCTAAGTACCACAAAACCCTTTTCATTGTCATCCAATAATTTGGATTGGGATTACTTGTGTATCGACTCAGCTTACTTATAGCGCAGGCTATGTCTAGTCGTGTACAGTTCATGACGTACATCAAACCTCCCAATACTCTGGCATACTCCAATTGAGACTGACTTTCACCTTTATTCTTAGCAAGATTAAGGTTCACATCAATTGGTGTCTTCGCCCTTTTGAAATTCAAGTACTTAAAATTTTCAAGTACCTTCCGAATATAATGAGATTGAGACAATGCTAGACCGTGTGGAGTTTTATGAATCTTAATTCCCAATATCAAATATACAACTCCTAGATCTTTCATATCAAATTTACTAGTGAGTATACGCTTAGTAGCTTTTACATTAGCAATGTCATTGCTCATTATCAACATGTCATCCACATATAGGCATGCAATGACCTCTTGATTTGGAGCGTCTTTAATGTAAACAGATTTATCACATTCATTGATCTTAAATCCATTTGCCAACATGGTTTGATCAAACTTTGCATGCCATTGTTTTGGTGCTTGTTTTAGTCCATAGAGTGACTTAACAAGTTTGCACACTTTCTTTTCTTTACCAGGAACTACAAAGCCCTCGGGGTGTTCCATGTAAATTTCTTCCCCCAACTCTCCATTCAAGAAGGCGGTTTTTACATCCATTTGATGGATTTCAAGACCGTATACTGCAGCTAGGGCAATTAGCATCCGAATTGATGTAATCCTAGTCACTGGCGAGTATGTGTCAAAATAATCAAGACCTTCTTTCTGTCTAAAGCCTTAGACGACAAGTCTTGCTTTGTATTTGTCAATAGTTCCATCAGCTTTCATTTTCTTTTGGAAAATCCATTTCAAACCCAAAGGTTTATTTCCTGGAGAAAGATCAACCAACTACCAAGTATGGTTGCTTAAGATTGACTCAATCTCACTATTGACAGCCTCTTTCCAAAAGGTTGAGTCTGTAGACAACATAGCTTCCTTGAATGTTTGAGGCTCATTTTCAAGAAGGAATGTTACAAAATCATATCCAAATGAAGTAGATGTCCTTTGACATTTACTACGTCTTGGACTCTCTTTATTAGGTACATCCTCTTTTGGTTCTTCTCGAGGTCGTTTAGACCCTTCACTAGACAATTCGATTCTAGTTTTATACGGATAGATGTGTTCAAAGAATTAAGCGTTATTTGATTCTATTATTGTATTCAGATAACGCTTAATTCTTTTTATCCAACTGATTTTCAACTTCAGTTTTGTATTGCCTAAATGCTTCTATTGCTTCATCCTTACCATTTAGCAAATAGACATAACAATATCTAGTGCAATCGTCAATGAAAGTTATGAAATACTTTTTCCCACCTCGAGACAGTGATGACTTCATGTAACAAATGTCAGTGTGAATCAATTCTAAGGGGTATGAATTCCTTTCAACAGATTTATAAGGATGCTTAGCATACTTAGATTCAACACATACTTGACATTTTGATTTATTGCACTCAAAGTTAGGAAAAATATTTAAGTTAATCAGGTTTCGCAAGGTTTTGTAATTGATATGTCCCAAACGTTCATGCCATAAATAGTTTGACTCAAGCAAGTAAGAAGAAGCATAATCTTTATTCATATCAACTGCAATTACATTGAGTTTGAAGAGGCCCTTAGTGAGGTAACATTTTCCCACATACATGTCATTCTTACTCACTACTACTTTATCAGAAAAAAATACACACTTGAATCCGTTCTTGGTCAGAACTGGCATAAAAACTAAGTTCTTTCGTAGTTCTGGAACATACAAGACTCTATTTAAAGTCACCACCTTGCCTGAGGTCATCTTCAAGTAAATCTTGCCAATTCCTTCAACCTTCGCAGCAACGGAGTTCGCCATGAACAACTTCTCATCCACTGGAGCTGGAGCATATGATGCAAATAATTTTTTGTTGGCACACACATGACAGGAGGCACCAGAATCTATCCACCATTCTCTTGGATTTTCAACCAAGTTGCATTCTGAAAGCATGGCACAGAGATCATTTTTGGATTCAGCCAAATTTGCTTGATCTTTCTTCTTGTCCTTCTTAGGGGCTCGACATTCAGTAGCTATGTGACCACGTTTGCCACAATTGAAGCAGTTTCCCATAAACTTCTTCTTAGGAGGATTACTCTTCGGTCCAGATGCTTTCTTTCTTTTCCTTAACTTTGTGGAATCTTCTTCAACAATATTTGCTCCAGGTATTGCTGAATCACCGCGTGATCTCTTTTCTGTGGCCTTGTTATCTTCTTCGATTCTCAGCCTTACCATGAGATCTTCAACTGTCATCTCCTTGCGCTTATGTTTCAAGTAATTTTTGAATTCCTTCCATAGTGGTGGTAACTTCTCAATAATGGCTGCCACTTGAAACGCATCATTCACAACCAATCCTACATTAAAGATTATGTGAGTACTAAGAGCAAACTTAATATGTTCAACACAGGTATTATTTAAAATTATACCTTCGGCAAGGAGATCATGGATTATAACCTGCAACTCCTGAACTTGAGTGACAACAGTCTTAGTGTGTATCATCTTATAGTCCAGAAACTTTGCCACAATGAACTTCTTCATTCCAGCATCCTTTGTTTTGTACTTTTTCTCTAAAGTATCCCACAGCTCTTTGGATGTCTTCATATTGCTGTACACATTGTACAGATCATCCTGCAGGCCACTCAGAATATAGTTTTTACACAAAAAGTCTGAGTGTTTCCATGCTTCTGTTACCAAGAAACGTTCTTCATCTGGCGTTTCATCTGACAGAACAGGAACATTATCATTAATGAACCTTTGCAGACTCAGCGTCGTCAAATAGAAGAACATCTTCTGCTGCCATTTTTTTAAATCAGTCCCAGAGAACTTTGTAGGCTTCTCTGCTGGTGCAATAGCAGCAGTTGAACGATTGGGTGCAACTGATGTTGTTGCTGCAATGGATGTTTCAACGTTAACTTGACTTGAATTAGTCATCTTTCCTTCACAAATGGCAGACACTTTAGTATATGAAATACTAACAGTAAAGATTAAATCTTTATTCAATCTGTTTCTGACTTAACGATGAAGTTCTAATTTTCTTGTAATCGTTAATTGAATGAATTCTTAAATTCAAACAGAGTAGAAACCCCAAAAGGTTTTAATCTCCAAAAACCTCAAATACAGAAACAATTCTATGATAAATTTCTTAAGCGTGTTATCTCCTGTATTCAGGTTAGTAAAAACAGAAACAGAAAAAGATGAAAAGGGAAAAAAAATAGAAAATAAACAATACGAGTCCACAGAACCCATTGTGTATCTTTAAGAAACTTAATCCCCTCAAGTACCCGAGGTTGTAGATTATTTCTCCCAAGATAAAATGGATTATCCTATTAAAGAAGTAGCGGTACCTCAAACTTCAATACTTTCAGCGAACTCAAAAATCAGCAACGAGACCACACATACAGACTCAGTCGATCGACAATTTTATTTTTAAGATGTATGCAGAAGAGAGAGAAAAATTTCAGTGTCGAAAAATGAGAGAAATCCTCTCCTTTTATAGCCAATCATAGGTGTGAACATACATGTTCAGAACGGACATATCTGTTCAGAACGGAGGTGTCTTTTAGGAAAAGAAGCGTCTATTCGGAAGGAACAAGTCCTTTTTGAGTGACATGAATTTTCAAATAAATTATGTTACTCCTAACTAATTTCGTGAATTAAAATAACTAATTAATAATTCTGAATTACTATTGAGAAAAAGGAGGAAAATTAATTAATGAGATTGATTAAATAAATTTTATCTAAAAATATTATCAATCAAATCCAAAGCCGAGCAATGACAGTGGTGCAAGGGGCATCTTCTACTTGACCCTTTAAGAGCTAAAGAAAGTGTTTCCTAATATAAGGACACATTTTTTCCTTTCTTTTATCAATATGGGAGAAATGACTTTTTCATCTTCAATAAATTTTTCATTTGAAATGACTTTTAATTTTCCCTCCAAATTGGTTCCCCCACATTTCTCAATTTCTCATTCACACCTTGCTTAAATCCAATAAAAACATGCTATTAGCATGATACTCTAATTAATTACAAATTTCAATTTCTTCTATCCACAAGGTATACATACTAATAACTCTCTTTATACTGTGAAATTACGTTTACATAATCCTACAGATATGTATTATGTGGATATCGTATGCTCAACATCTTGTAGTTTCAAAAAGAGAAAACTTCATAAATAACAAAGATAATAGACATAATAAGATTGTATAGCTATAGTTTCGGTAATTACGCTTTA
Organism: Solanum appendiculatum; assembly: GCA_018342035.1. Classification (NCBI taxonomy): domain Eukaryota; kingdom Viridiplantae; phylum Streptophyta; class Magnoliopsida; order Solanales; family Solanaceae; genus Solanum; species Solanum appendiculatum. The sequence continues at coordinate 78,742 of JAGDQO010001651.1, forward strand.
TAGCTATAGTTTCGTTTGCTATGGAGGATGCGGTTTGTATATTTGACTTGTCCGTTTGTATATTGCACTTGCAAATATATAAACAAGGTAAGTATATAAAATTGAGGCTGCGGTTTGTATATTTTGCTTGCCAATATACAAACAAGGTAAGTATATACAAATTCAGTGTTTAAATATTTAGGAATTTTTCAGAACTTCGTTTGTATATCTCGCTTGCCATTATACAAACAGGGTAATTTATTATGAAGTTTTCATAAATCGTATACAAATATCTAGGGTAAACATATACAAATTCTGGATTTATATAATCTGGAACCAAATTATACAAATTGTGAATTTATACAATCAGGGACCGAATTATATTAATTCTGAATTTATACAATTAGGAAATCGAATAGCAAAATTTCGCAAAACTATAGTCACGGATTAAAAATAATTGAAACTATAGCTATATTGCATAATATACTCTAGATGTTTATCGTTTCGTGTAATTTTAATGTTATACTGCGTTTTATTCGTTGTCTCTGTCATAAGTTATGAGTAAAATTGTGTGCTAATTAAAAGGGAATAGTACTATATGTCTATTTGCAAATGGTTTCTTGAATTATTTTGTACGACATAGATGAGAAAATAAAAAAAATGTATCATACGTAAGACGATCATAATCATGACGGCATGTATTGGATTTCCAGACAAGAACAAAATTTGTGTAATCCAAAATTACAAAGTTGCCCAAATTCCTACGTTTCGTATTCAAACACAAAACTAGTAGTCCATAACTCAATTCAGCTCATATAAAAGTTGATTTAATTTATAGTCCAAGTTGATCCATAAAAATAATATTAAAATATTTTTTCTATTGATATGTCATATATAGTCATAAAATAAAGAAAAAAGAATTAAAGATGTACTTAAACAAATTACAAAAAGTAACATACACAAAAAAATAATTAAAACTTTCTAAGAATTGAACGTATTAATTAAGAACATATCATATCAGCTCAAGTTTCCAGTTTTTACACTTAACCCCACCCCCCATTCGGTTTGAAGAATGGATGATAAAATTGTTCAATTTTCAATAATACAATAGCAAATTCAAACTCTTTTCCTTTCTCTCTCTCTATAGTGTTTGATAAGAAAGAGAAATATTTGTAGGAATACAACAACATATTAGACATAAATATGACGGCCCTTTAGAAACTCTAAGGTTTGGCAAATGAGACAAAATTACTTTTGAAAGAAAACCATATTCTATCTACCGGAGATATTCTCATTTATTTAGAATCAATCATCCATAACAGTAATATTTATCTTTGAGAAAAGACATAAAAATCCCCCATAAACTTGGCAACACAACTTACTTTAGTACTTAAATTATACGAGCATTTAAATATCATCTTTAACATCTTTGAAGTAATTTTTCTTCCACCTAAGATTATAACACCACTCTCACCCGTCACATCATAGCCACGTAAACGTCATATCATAACCATGTAAGCACCACGTCATTAATTTTTATTTTCTTTTTACTTATTCACCATTTTTTCTTAAACACTTTTTAAAATTAATTACATCAATTAATTAATTTATAAATACATACCCTCTCCCCTCTCTTTCTTCTTCCTTAAAACATGTCAATTTGTTTTGCCTTGTTCTTAAATCTCTCCTAAATTGTCAAAAGGTGGTGTTTAAAGCCCTACATTTTAATTCTAGAAATTGGAGTTACTCCACCTCTAAATTTCTTTTTGAAACAATTTGTTCCTTGTACAAGCAATTAGTAATAGATTTAGATGTGCTATGCCTCTGTTTAAGTTGGTGATTTTTTATGTGTGTCTGAACCAGACTTAAGGCAGGTGTTGCCACATTTTTATGGTTGTGGAAAACCGTTGAATGTCTGGAATAGTAAAAAGTGTTCCTCATTGCCCGATAGTTTTCTTCGTTGATTACTCGAGCTACATCAAAACCCCAAAATTTATATAGAGTGAAATCGACGTCAATAAAATGACATTGATATTGAATTTTACGGATTATTAAAGAATTAGTGAAATGAAAATAGTGGATGGAGGTGGGGATGAAGATGGAGGAGGAGGTGTTTTAATGGAGAAAGAGATGTATTGGGGAAGACAACAAAATGAAAAGAAAAAAATTTAAAAAAAAATTACATTTTTTTTTTAAAGAGTTAATATATCAAGAAAATCTATTAAAAATATTAGTTATATATTGGCCAATAAAAAAAAATCATGGATAGGACTTAACAAAAAACAATTTTTTTCACGTGCTTTTTGGAGAGTACATTCACTCTCTCTGCCACATCATCCCTTAGAGGGTGTTTAAATCACTTGAAAGATGCTAAAGGGGTATTTAAAAGTTCGTGTAGTTTAAATGCTACGGTAAGTTATGCTGTCAAGTTTAGAGGGTTTTTTTATGTCTTTTCTCTTTATCTTTCTAAGTTATTCAATAATTCCTTTTGATGATCACCTTATTCTAAACGATCTTAATATTAGTGTTTTTGTACGGATTGTCATTTCAAATATTGCTCCTATTGGACTTCTTATGCCAGGATATGAATCAAATAATAAATATTTATGTCTTAGGTGGTCTACAGGCACCTGCCCAATCAATTAATTATGATTAATGATACATGTATATATGAAAAACACATATTATACAATCATTAGTTTGTTTTTTCACATTATATATGAATTATTTTTTTCATAATTGGGACCAATCATGCACAAGTTGAAGAGGGGAATTGAATTTCCTTTTTTTTTGGTTAGATAGGACATAGGAGTGCCACTCTAGAAAAAGGTCTCCATTCCTCTCCTCATTCCACTTCTTTCAACATTTTAGAATGTCTTTTCTTAGTTGTGTACATTAGATATTCAAATAGCAACAATTTCCTTTCCTTTTGGTATTGTTTGGTCAAAAGGAAAATCAATTGATTCACTTTTCCATTTGTCACTTATTTTCTCTACTATTTCTAGGATTGGACTTTTTAAAATTTTGCAAAAAGTGTCTACTCTCCATGGTGATGGGGATGGGAGAAAAAGAACAATGATGTCACAAAGAGTGGCTCCAACTCTATCCATCCTTTTTTTTTTTAGTCTCTCAAATGATTCAAAAAGAAAAAAGGGAAGTAAAATTAATCTTTTTATGATCAATTTTGCTTATATCTAGTCATTCACTTCTCACGTAAGAAAGTGTACATAATCGTATGTAATATAATTTACTCATTTATAATTTGGGATTGAACCCCACTAAAAATAATCTATAAGTGGTAAGGAATTATTATCAACTACCAAAGATAACACTTTGATATTTGATTTAAAAACTACCAAAGATAAAACTAACCAAAAATCAAGTAAAGTGATTAATGGCCACAAGCATGGATACAAGAGAAATCTCTTTCAAGTAATGATCCAATATATTTCAGAATTTTACAAATAAGAGCGAGTTTATGTTAATTAGTTCTAAATAACAATTCTATATTAATTTATCTCGGACACTAGCAAGGGTACCTAATTGGCTATTTTTAACCCAACTATGAGCGCTAAGGACATCCGAATGCGGTTACATGTAGTTCTCTTATTTTTAGTTTGAACTATTAGATGAGGGTTAATATCTCAAATTCGTGTTAGTTAATTTTTTTCTAACTCCGAATTTTCTCTTTTGAGCTTAAATCAAAGTAAATGATTGAGTTCCAAGGTTAGCTACTTCATTAAAACACATTAAAGAACAAGAAAATTTCAAGAAACATTAGTTCACTTCATTAGAAATAAAATCGTTCGATACATAAGTAAAAACAAGAGACTTAATCCAAACTTTGATGATGAACATTCTCATAAATAAGATTAAAGTCGTGGGAACGAGTGAGTTTTTAAATTATTTAAAAGGTGACCAATAGACGAGCGCCACATCATTAATGAATTTATTAAATGGGTTTAAATTGTAGACGTTAAAAACAAGGGAAACATAGAATTAAAGGTAAACTTCAAATAATTTTGCTCCATTTTCAATAATTCAAGAATGTTTTAGGATATTTTTCATTTCCGTCTTTTCAAGGAGAAAAAATAAGCTAGAATGCTCCAATCATAAAAGTAGAAGTAATCCAATTAATCCACGACAACCCAACTAAACTAATTATTTTTTCATGCTAAGCTCATTATTAATGATGACCAAAATCAAGTGAAAAGCCGCCTTGATCTCTTGGACAATTAAACCAAGAGGATATTATTACCTACTAGTCAAAGGTGGATGGCTCCACTTAATAAGGAAAAAAAATAATTTAATGTGCTTAATGACCTTGTCTTTTATAACAATTTTTATACTATGATGTTTAACCAAGAAAATGACAAAAACCATCCCCCACATCTTTGAGGATAAATTTAAAATGATTCTTTAAGTGCACACTCTCTATGTCACGTCAGCATTGATAATGTATTTATTTTATTTTAAATTAGCCCAGGGATAATAAGATCCTAGTTAAATTTAAGTGTGTCTCTGAAATTTCGGTTATACTCTAGGATACTTATGCCTTATTCCTTTTTAAATATATTTAGTGTCCATTAGGTATTTAATAATTTATGTTTTTTGGATTCGACAGAAATATTGAATAAAAAGATTAAATATACAACATAAAAAACTACACTAGACACTAAAAAAAATATAAAATAATAATAAAAATTACATCTCGAAAACTATAGTAAACTTTAGAAATAAATAGAAACTACAAAAATTGTATCTCTAAATACGAGTTTTCAATTTTATTCTTATCGTTATTTCTATCAAATCTAACGAACATAAATTATTAAATATTTTTAAAAAACGAAAAGTGTTAAGTTTTGATAAAACTTAAATGACCAAAATTATTCAGTGCATATTCATGGGACTATATCGAACCTATTGGGACCATATTTGTCATTTTTTCATGTTTAACCCCTCTAATTACTCTAATTAAGGTTCATCATTGTTCTTCAAAACTATAGAAAACATCGAAATCAAGTCAAACATGAAAGGCCATATTTGACTGTAGTATTAAAAGCAAAAAGAGTAAAAGGGCATTTGATTAAACTAGTCAAACTGGCTTATAAGCACGTTTTAGTGTATAAGTGGACCATCATGGTGTTGAACCATAACCAATGAACAAAGCAGAACGATCACGAAAACATATTAAAAACAAAAGAGTAAAAGGGCATTTGACTAAAACTTACAAGCTGATCAAACGGACTTATAAGTACTTTAGCTTATGGTCATTGGGTCAACGTGGTATTGAACCATAACCAATGAACAAAGCAAAACGATCACGAAAACATATTAAAAGCAAAAGAGTAAAAGGGCATTTGACTAAAAACTTATAAGTTTGTAGACTAACTTATAAGCACTTTATAGCTTATCATTGGGTCAACAAGGTATTGAACCATAACCAATGAACAAAGCAAAACGATTACGAAAACATATTTACAGACCATTGACATGCCTTTAAACCTAGCAAGAACCAATGTAGGTTTGGTGATGCAGAGGGGATCAAATGTACACGCGATGAGGACTAAATCGTGTGTCTTTCAAGTTTCAAGAATACGACCTAACCAAACCGAAATTACAAAAGGATCTAGACTTGAATAGACCACCAAAAAGGAACCTGGTTGGAGATTCTTGTGGAACTGGATTTAACTCTCCAATGTTGCCTTTCACTCTAAGTATTGTCTGTCCGATTGTCTGACGAACGGATTCTATGATCTTAGCATCAACAGGATACCCTGATGAATCGCGAACATAGAATATATTTACAGCTTTGCCAGCTCTAGTTGTCACTTCTGCTCTAGTGACGGTGAGGCTATTCTCGCGGAAGATCCTAGTAACATCGGAGAGTAGTCCTACTCTGTCCGTTGTACATAGTTCTAGTTTCAATCCCTGGAAAAACACAAGAAAAAAACGAAAACGATATTCGATTAAAACGTAATCCAAAGCCTACAAGACAAGAAAATGACAATATAGGACTCCAATATTTTCTTCCAAGAGGATATTTCCAAATCTATCTGACATAACTGAGACAATAAATTAAAATTGTATGAAAAGACAATGGGGGTAAGACATCATCAGACAACTAATAGACAAATAGATAGCCAGAAGCATGCACTAGACAAGCTAAGAGAGACACCTTTACTCTAATAAATAAAATATACATCAAGGTTTGTCTTTTCTCCTATAGTATCTTGTCCTTCGATTTTTGTTACTATCTGTTGTTTCTTGTACTTCAATCGTCATTGTATTTTGCTTTGTTATGCATTTTCTGGACTGCTTTAGATTGTTTTTCCTTGACTCGAGGTCTATTGGAAACAACCACTTGGTGAGATTACACTAGATATGTTGTTTTGAAGACAAAATAGAAAGAAAAGAACCTATTTTGAATCGTTCAAAATCGTACCAAGTCTTGAAATTCTTAATCAACGAATTAGGCTTAAATATCATCTCCAAAAGGATCCGGAAACAGAATTTGATCGACATAGACAAGGTAAAGGATATAAGTTGACACCAGTGAATTCAAGAACCAATTACAACTACCAATTTTGCCTTCTTATACACGAAAAAGCTAGCTAGAGCTGAAAAAATGTCGAATAACGGATCTAAAAGGATTTTAGGAAGTGAATCAGTAATTCTAACCTCAGATACCCTTCTTTCTATTGCTGCTTCAAGACATTGAATCACTCTTTGTCGTTCTGCGTCTGATTTCACCGGGGAACCATCTATATGTCTTATGCAGTACTCCTTCAATGAGAACAGAGTTTATAATATTAGGTCACAAATTTTCAGAAAAATAAACCATGAAAGAGACTCCGAAACGAATAGGGCATTGTAGTACCTGGTGGGCTACTGGTCCTTCAGCATCAACATTACCATGGAAAACCACATACTGCATATCGGTCAATGTAAAAATTGTATCAAATAGAAGCTTTGGTCTATCCTTGCACCGGATTGTCACAACGGAGTAGTCTTTATCTTGCCAATTAATGACACTCACATTAGGCCTCTCTTTTTCATCCAATCCTTCACCAGCAGCACGTTCATAGTCTCGGTCTGCAAACATTAGCTGGTGAAGCCTTCTCTCGGTATGAGAGACCCCATCAGATACTATTGTCTTAGCATCCCTTAATTTATTGCTACATCTAAGTACATTGCACAAAAGTTGCTTCATCATAGACAACCTTTCCGGGTCATTAATTGTACCTCCCGTTTCCTCATCTGTAACTTGCATTATAGCTGCTGCTCGGGTGTTATGAGTCCACACCTCAGCATTAACCACATTGCATTTGAGATTTGTGAGGACAGCGCTCACCTCAGACAATAGCCCCGGTCTATCACTTCCGATTAACTCAATTGAAGTGTAGTCCATTCCTGTGGTAACTCCAACTGATCGTCTCATTGATGACGCGAAACTAGAATCCGGACCAAGAGACTGAAAATGACAACCACAAAAAACAAAATTCAGTTGCTTTTCCACACCAATGCAAAAGAACAAGTGCCAAACTTTTGCACACAGGATACAGCTCACCTTCATGATATAATCCCACATCGCTTTGTCTGTAATCTTGTTCCCTTCTTGATTAGTCACATTGAAAACTGCCAAAAGAGTATCAACTTACAAATTACTACTTAAATGTTGTGGTAAATTCCATTTCCAAAGTGAAAGGAACAAATACTAGATGTTGCTCAGACTCTCCAAAAATGCACTACTTTTGGAGGATCTAACACGCACCCATCGACACATTTTTGAAGAGTCCAAGCAACATAAGTGTAGTAAACACCCTTTTCAAAGTGAAAGGAACAAATGCCAGATATTGCTCAGACTCTCAAAAAATGTACTACTTTTGGAGGATCTGACACACATTTGTCGACACATTTTTCAAGAGTCCGAGCAACATAGGATGAAATGAGAAGTAAAGACAAAGATGATTACCATCCATGAACCATCCACCATCAGATGAAATATAAGCCTTAGTGATAACAAGATTAAGATCAGTTAGAACTTGTACCACCTCTAGAAGTATTCCATGTTTGTTAGCACTATCCACCTAGAAAGATTCACAAAATTAGAAAAGATCCTCTTTTTATTAGCAATAAAACAAGACAGAACCTAAACTAACACAAACCTGTATAATAGTAGCATTTTTGCAAGAATCATTGTCAATCACCACTCTAACATGACAATGAAACATAATGTAAATGCAAAACCTTAGTAATAATAATTCATTAAAAGTTAAAAGTGACAAATTGAAGAAATAGTACCCTGGTGGATTCATTCTTCTGATAAACTTTTCATATTCATCATCCATGATGTTCTGAGAATAACTAATTGTAGCTTAAGAAACAAAAAGATAAAAACACAAACAGAGAGAATCAGCATTACCAACCAACCAAGAGTGTAATTTGTAAAGCAAGTATTTTTAAGGAAAGGGGAAAATTAAATTTGACCAATCATACAAGACTAGAAAGAGTAAAAATAACCAAATACCAAAGAAGGGATAATTAAGAAGCCTAAAAGGTATTTGTACACTGTACCTAAATTTGGAGGGGTGTGGGGCTAAATGTTTGTGTGTGTGGAAACCATAGACATCAAAAGCTTTTACAGCAACAGTCAATAATGTTAGCAGCTCAAAAAACCACATACAAAAACAGTAGTTGGAGCTACAGAGGCAAAGCCAGAATTAGTAAGGTTCGAACCCACAACACTAGTTTGGAAAATATTTTCAAATTCCTTTTCTTAGCATTCAATCAATTTTGTTATAGCTTCACAAGTTAATATACATATATTTATTTATTTAATTTTCTAATAAGATATAGCATCTATGGAAAAGCTACCCACAAACCCCTACTTAACTCCGCCTCTAGTGGGAGATACCAAACATTCAATAATGTAAAAAAATGAAACATAGCTTGATGATTAAATCTACCAAATCACACAACCATAAAAACACACCTAAGAAAAACAATTCAAGAAAACTTAAGATTGACCCATTAACACAAAAACATCCATCTATTGAAATTAGCAAAAACAAACTCAAGATGACAACTTTTACCCACCCACCCACGCCAAAAACCCCATGGAACACAAAACAAGAATGATGAAGGAGAAGAAATGGTTAGTACCCATTAAAATTTCTTGAAGATTCTTGAATTGGGTCACCAAGATTTTCTTGAATCTCTCAACACACAGAGAGAGACAAGAGGATTGTGGTGGTCTTATGACAGGATCTCTCCCAACTACATGGTAACTGAATCTTGACCAGCCCCCACTATATATAAAATACTAAAATAGTAGTCTACTAGTAAAATTTACATATTTACCAAAAATATTACTTTCACTATATAGTCAATTTATATGATACATTTTCCATTTTAGTTCGGTCAAAAAGAAAAAATGATATTTCTCTAGAATTAAAAGAAATTTAACTTTAAAATTCTCGTTTTATCTTTAATGGAATAATTTTAAATGATACAAATATCTAAAATTTATTTAGAATCATAATTTTTAAAATTTTGTATTAAGTCAAACGATTGAAGGTATATTTTGAGGAAAACGGTATATGTATTTGCCTTATATGCAACAGGGAATCGGGGACCAAAAAAAGTTCCATAAAATATACAATCAACCTTTTTCTTTCTAAATATTCTGTCTCTCAATTTATTTGTTTTATATTTTATTTTAATTCATTTTTTAAAATGTCTATTTTCTTTTTCGATAATTTTTTTAAAATATTTTTAAAGCATAAATTTAAAAATATTTTAATACACTGTACTTACTTTTAATTTAATATCATATATTTCAATTTTTAAAATTTTTAAAATTTGCGTCAAGCCGAAAATAAACAAACGAATTGCGTCAAGAAAATTTACATATTTACCAAAAATATTACCTCTACTGTATAGTCAATTTTTGTGATACATTTTCCATTTTAGTTCGGACAAAAGAAAGAATGATATTTTTCTATCATTAAAAGAAATTTAACTTTAAATTTTTCTTTTTATCTTTAATCAAATAATTTATAATTATACAAATATTCAAAATTTATTTAGAATCATAAACTTTAAAAGTTTTTTTTTTAACTTAAATTTTGTGTTAAGTCAAATAATGCGAATAGAAATAATATATGTATTTGCCTTTATATGCAACTGGGAGTCGGGGACCAAAAAAGGTTCCATAAAATATACAAGCAACCTTTTTCTTTCTAAATATTCCGTCTTCTCTCAATTTATTTGTTTTATTTTTTATTTTAATTCAGTTTTAAAAGTGTCTACTTTCTTTTTCGATAATTTTTAAATTTTAAAATGTTTAAAAATATTTTAATACATTGTATCTATTTTTAATTTAAGATCATATATTTCAATTTTTTTTAAAATTTTAAATTTGCGTCAAGCCAAAAATAAACAAACAAATTGAAATGAAGGGAGTCTTATGTTTCTCTCCCTCACCCCTACCCCTCTCTCGACACACACCCCACCATAACTATCACCATATTTAGTGTAATCGCACAAAAATAAAGATTGGGAAAGACAAAATGTATGCGGATCTGATCTCAACCTCAAAGGTAGTGCGGTTGCTGCCGATAGATCTTCGGCTCAAGATAAAACATTTTAGGAAAAAAAAGGTAGTAGAGATTAAAGCAACAACATACAAAAATAAAACAACAGATAGTAAGATAATAGTACTACAACAAAATAATATTATAATCAAACAAACAACATATAAAAATAGAAATCGAAGAATAAGAAAGAAGACAAATAATACTATGACGGTTAGAATAGACAATAAGTCCATACACTCCTACCTACGAGTATAGACACACCCCATCTCTTATATATATTGAAAGCTTATTCCTACCATATATTAACATCAAATTAGATACATGATGTGTGTTCAAATATTTATTACTACCACTTAATCACGATTAATTAATATATATTTTTACTTCATTCAATTCCTTGATTATGATAATTATTATCACTTTATCCATACACATTTTTCCCTTATTAACAACAATGTTTAATTATATGTTAGGTTTGCTATTTTGAAATCTTCCGACGATGAGTTTTCCAAATTTAAAATTTAGTTTTGGCCACTTTTTTAATTAAAAAAATATCAATTTTCTTTTTAAAAACATAGCTTTATTTTCTACTATTATTATTTTTATCAATATAACGTTAAATAATTTTAAAAAAATATTATATTTTTTATGTCCAAATTTATATTAAATTTCCTTTTCTAAAACCAGAGGAGTATATCACCACCCGGCGTATTTTAGCAATTGGTTGGGCTAGGTGAATTGGGGAATAAGGTAAAGGCACTGGCTGGCAGTAAATATTGTACTCTTTCCCTGAAATTGCTTTATGTGATTGGACAAAAAGTTTTAAGAAATGATGTTAACATATATATAGAAGAGAAAATATATAATTACCCCCATCGAACTTATACCATTTTTTAAAATTGATACCTAAAGTTTGCAGGAGTCATATTATCCCATGAAATTATTTTAAAATAGCATATATAACTCCTTTTTCGGTCACTCCCAGTTATAATAAGACAGGTGCAAATCACGCACCAACCCTAATCTACCACCTGTCATTCACTATTTAACTTTTAATTCTTTTCATTTTCGCCTATAATTTTCTATTTTGATTTCTTTTTCTTTTCATTTTTGAATTTTTTCTCTTTTCAATTTCTACTTTGCCTTTGACTTCTGAATTTTTTTTTGAATTCCACCATCACAAATCATAGTGACAACACTCCATCATTGCTTAATCACTACTAAATCATGACAAATAATCAAAATATGAAAATTAAAAGTTCTATCAAATCAAAATTTAAATCACCTTCTTTATCTATTAGCATCACCATTTTCGATCTTTAATTTTAGGAAAGAAAAAATTACTTAGTTAAGTTTACAAAAGAATAAGAAAGAATCTAATAATATCGCATTTTAAAAATACAAAATCTGAGCAAGAATAGTGATTTTTAACTTTTTGCATGTTGAAAAAGTTTCTTAAAAGGCTATTAATGGTGATTTGGGAAAGATGGGAAGATGAGTCTAATTTATTAATTAAAAAAATCAAATTAAAAATGCCACATGGCATTTTAACACTGGTTTGGGGCTGTAATATTGCTCCTTCACGCACCTAGTTTTCGTGAGAACACAGTTGCAGTAAAAATGACTAAAAAGGGTGTATTTATCGTGAATATAAATAATTTCGTACCCCCCCAAACTTTAGTTGTTTACTTCAAAAAATGGTATAAGTTGGATGGGGTAATTATGTATTTTCTCTATATAGAATAAAAAAGAACATTCAGATGTGATGCACATAAATCTTTCAATCATAAAAAAAGCATCCTACTAAAGATAAAAGTGTAGTAAAATATGGAGTAAATAATTAGAGTCTATATAATATTTAATCTTTTGAAATGAGAAAAAGGGGTGTCGAATATATAGAGATAAAGGAGTAAACCACCTATGTGTGTGGTAGAATTAAGAGTGTTCATAGACTGATTACAAGTTGACCCAATCGATCTCAATGATATAACATATGCTTGCATGTATATCGATTCGATGATATAATATATGCAAGCGTGCTACCCAATAGCCAAAATATTTAAATGCGGAGAATCTCTAAGGACTGAAAGTCACCATACCAAAATTTAAAACAATCAAACAGGGGATGCAACTTCGAAACTAATCAATAAGCTAAAGACTAGTGTCTGTGTCCGAAAAGATGGACAAGAAAAACAGAAAAACTCATGACAGCTCGAAAGATGTAGCTCACCCTTAGATTTGGATTCAGGCGTCTCTCAACTGAGGTCTTGGATCAGTCGCTGAAAGATGTGATGAACTCAACAAAGAAAAGAACAAGTGCAGCATCAGTACACAAACCATGGTGTACTGGTAAGATCATACAGCCAATCCAGGATATATGAATGCAAATAGTCACCACAATATAATAAACAGAACAATGCATAACATAACAACAATTATCAATCACATAGACTCTTAATCACCTATCATGAAACAACAATACTTGGATCAAACAATGCATAACTACATATCCCACTTGATTATAGTGCAAATACTTGATCCTCTCATGGAATCACAATCACATACCTGATTCTTTCACGGAACTCAAACCCAAGTTGTTAGTATATCGGCACTGTTAGTATACCGGCATGGAGGCCCATTAACCATGTAGGTTTTAGATTCGTTTGACCATAAAATATTTATTTATTCATGAAATAGTTTTTTATTTTATTTGAAAAATGATGTTTGGCAGTAAAAAAAGTTGTATTACAAATTTGAAAAGCAAAAATATATATATATTTTCCAATTCTCTTTTCACTTTTGAAGGTGTATTTAAGTACATTAAATATAAAAATTATTTCAAATATTTTTTTATAAAAATTATAACCAAATGCAACTTTATCTACAACTCTAACTCCATAAAGTTCTAAAAATGAAAAACATATAAACTCTATGACTGAACACCTAGTTTTAAGATACATGGGATGTCTAAAAGGGGTTGTAAAGTTTTAAGATACTTGGGATGTCTAAAAGGGTATGTAATTTGGATCTTTTGTGTTGTTCTTGCTTCTTATTCACATCGAAAAACTCTGTTTTTTTAACTATTAACTTAGTCGAATCTCGTTAATTTTTTATATTATTTTTTTTCTCTTACTTTATAAACAATTGTGTGCTAGTTAATTTAAAATTTTACCCATTTTATACATATATATACTTGAGTTAAAAGGCAATAAATGTCACAATGATGGATTTTTCTGTCTACACGTATATGAATGAATCATGAATGTACATGATTAAATGGAACTGCTTCCTTCCCTCTCGAGCACATGGAGGTGATCTCAGAATTCAATAATAGTTATCTATTTTTAATTTTGATTTAGCCCAAAATTTTAAAAAATTAAAAAAATATTTAAATTTTATAATCTTATATTGACTATATATAAAATAGTGTAGTAGAATATTTTTTAATCTTATGATCTTAAATATATTATTTTGGACGAACTAAGACAGAATAAGACAAATAAATTGTAGAAGGGATATTTAATAGAGTTCATTTTTTATTATATATCTTTTACCTATATACTTATATATATTTCACTAAATTTAAAAATTCCCCATTAAACCTATATTTTATTTTCCATGAACAAATGCATACAAACATGTGTTTGTGGTAACATACTAGCTGCCCTCATGTCTCCACCTAACACATGCCTCCCTCTACCAACACATTTATTGTAATTCAAGTTAGTTTTCTCAATTCTTTTAGAAATAATTACTTCACTACAACATATAAAAATTTAAGCCTATTATGTAAGGTGACATATACAAGTATTAAATTTTAAAAAATCTTTTTGTTTGGATGGAGAGGGAATTGGGTGAAAAAAATAATCATTAAAGTTGTTTTAGCAAGCGTTTGATCATAAATTTTGAATCAGATTTTTAAAATATGTTCTTTAAATATACAAGTGAAAATTTTCACTTTCACTCGGAATATTTCAATTTTTTTAAAACTAAAACATATGTGCAAGTACAATTTCAAGAATTAAAATTTTCAAGTTTCAATTTTAAAATCTATGATCAGAAACTTAGTCTACGACAATATTTTGTGTTCAAACAAAATATTATGATCTGTGCATGCACCTGTTGATTTTGATGTGTCCTTTTCTTATTTTTATATTTGAATTTTTAATGGTAGATTCTCTAAAGTATTTTTCATGTTTTTATTTTGAAGGAAGATTAATTAGATATGTAGCTTTCAAATTTTTATTCTTTTCAAAGCTGACATTATACACATTATGCCAAGCTAGTCCTATATGCACTTTTTTTTTTGGGGGGGTAATCTACCTATAATTAACCTCATATTCTTAATTATTTGAAAGAAAATGAGTAGGCCTCACTTGCTCTTTCAAATAAATTAGCTCGTGTTTTTAATAATTCAATAGATAATTTTACACTTAGTTCCTAATTTACCCTTGTCATTAATTATAGTCATTTCTCTATTACATTTTTCAAGACATTGTATTTATTATATTCATAGGGTGATATAGTAAAATTACCTTCAATTAATAGTTTCTTAAGAAGTGTGCTAAGTCAATAGTGGACAAGTATTGTTGGACAGAGAGAGTATATGAGATAAGGATAAGATAGATGGTATCCTTTTTTTATTTTATTTTCTATTCTTTGTATACTATCTGTATTGAAATTTCGATTAGTGTGAATTTGCATTATTGTGTGAGAGTTAATATAAAGGAAATGTTTCCTTTTAGCAAGTTTTTCATACTACTAAAACCTCCTATTAAAGACGAAGAAATTCTATCTATTCCACTTTAGCAATAAGAGCGAAACACAAAACATTTCATGATCCTTTCAAGAGAGAAATCATGGCAACTCCTTGTAATGGAGATTAAAAGGCTACACCATTTTAAGAATCAATCATTTCATTTTTGCCTCCAGTTTAGGGTGTGTTTGGTACAAAAGAAAATATTTTCAAAAAATATAAGTGAGCTTTTTACTTATTTATAAGCGTTTTATAATGATGTTTGATATGTAAGTAAATATATTTATATGTTATACAAATAAACACTATTTGATTAAAATGGGGTGAGGAGTGGGAGTATGGGGGTGGGGTGGGGGTGGGGGGGGGGGGAACAATGAGCTTTTAGAGTTATTTATGAAACTTGTTTTCTCTACTCCTGCTATATAAGGAAGTCAATTTCCTCATTTTTGTGGAATTGTTTTTCCTAGTGAAAATATTTTTCAAGATATATATTTTAACCAGCCAACATAAAAAATTTAGGACCCGTTTGGCCATGCAAGATGAAATTATGATTTAAAATTAGATTGATTTGAAGTTGAAGTTTTATTTGGACATGTAATTTGAATTTTTTTAAAAGTTATACTTTTTCTTTTCTCATAATCATGAAAACCATACAAGTTATGAAAACTATCAAAATTTCTCCAATTCATATGCAATCTTACCAAATGAGCAAATCATAGCTCATAAACAAGATATCAAAATATAATAAGATACCACATTGATAAATCACATATCTCCATGTTTTTTTTATAAATAAATATTTGTGATTACAAACTTCCAAATACACATCATTTTATAAAGAGTGGCTAGTTAATAATAGTAGATTCTAGTTATTCTTTAAGACAATCTTTTCACATTGTACAAACAATCTCTCCACGTTAAAAATGAGTCTTTCTCTTATAAAATTTAAAATAATGGATTTTGTTTTTTACAAAATATAAACTTATGGGTCATATTTTTTTTTTAAAAATAAAATAAAATAACTATTTAAAATCACAAATCATGTATTATGGAGAATTTGGAATTTAGATCCTAAATCGCATGTCCAAAGGTAGATTTAAAATCATGACTTCATATCGCATACTCAAATACAAACTTTAATATTTTCCAAAAACTATTTACCTATGTACCAAATACACCCTAATAGTGATTAATTGAGTATCCCAACTTTATGACAAAATTGGCCATTTAAGACATTCTCTTAGGATGGAATGACATGATTTACCTTGGCCAATAAATGACCTATCAAAATTTTCCAATTTAATGCCTTGCCTTGAGTATGTTCATAGTTGTTTGAATAAAATTGTAAAATGACTCCAGTAGTTATCATTCTTTTGCTGTTTGAACGAACTTTTAAAATTATTTTATTTTAAAAAATATTTTTTATAAAAGTGTTTCAAAAACAAAAACATTTCCAAGTCCCCTAGATAGTTCCAATCTGGACTACACGTTTAGTTAAACAAAAACATTTTCAAGTCACAACAAATGAAATTATATTGCATGCACATTTACATCAAAACTTATATGATTCACAAAAAATTAAATGTTTCAAACGTACGTTAGGGTCCTTGATGAGTAATCAAGTCATCGAAATTAAGGAAAAAAAGCATCATCCACAACACCGCATCCCTCGATGACAGCTTAATCATTACCTTTGAAGAAATTAGCTTGCTATGTGTCAATGGGAAAACAAGTTTCATTATTGTTATGTTTTCTTACTTTAATTCTATATACATTGAATAAACTAAAGAAAATTTAAAAGATCATCGATAATCACTTTACACGTTTAATTTAGTCTAGTTCATATAGAGGTTACTTTATAGTTTTAGGTACGTGACATGGACTAGGGGATGCATGATTGCGAGTAGGGATGTCAATTATGCTAAAAAAATGATGGTCCACTTAATTCGTTCAAACTTTTATGAGTAAGGTATAAGATAATTTCACTTATTTTAGTTCAATCCAACATAACTTATTTTTAAAGTAATCTTCAATATAACCCAATTCAAGCTCATATTTAAGATTTACTTTAATTTAAATTTACTATTTAAGATTCTTTTTTATTTTTTTTATGTGTCACGATTCGGGACT
This sequence comes from Solanum appendiculatum, assembly GCA_018342035.1. Lineage (NCBI taxonomy): Eukaryota > Viridiplantae > Streptophyta > Magnoliopsida > Solanales > Solanaceae > Solanum > Solanum appendiculatum. Next base: position 96,208 of record JAGDQO010001651.1, read on the forward strand.
CGAGTCTCGGATCTCTGGCCTTGATTCATGATCGTATCTATAGTCACGAGTCCCATGTTAGAATTGGATCTTGGGTCTTGAGTTTCGGGTCTAGATCAAAACTCAAGTCTTGGGTCAAGGTTGGGGTTGGGTATCAAATTTTGAAATGTGTGTAGGATTGGATCCCATGTCTCGAGTGCTAAAATTTCGAGTCCTGGATCATAGGCAGTTTGGGTTAAGTCTCGAGTAGAGACCGAGGGTTTGGATCTTGAGTCCGAGTCAGGGTTGGTTTATTTTATTAACAAATTCGACCTACAAATGTTATTTTTTTAGCATAAAATATCAAAAAAATAAACGAATTTCAGAGGTCAATTTCCTTAATCAGAAATTTGCAAAAACCCAACCTCCCGAGGTTGTCTTTTTTTTTTAAAAGTAGCTCATATATACCCTACTGTTATACAAATGGTTCACATATACCCTTTTCCTCTGACGGAAGCGAAAAAATTAATTTTAATTTAATTTTTTAATTATTTTTTTTAAAAAAATATAATCCCATATGGGTATATTTAATCCTCCTCAAACATTTTTTTTTTTTACTTTTTTTTGTTTCAATGACTAATTTAGATTTATTATTTTGATGGTCAAATTTATTTATGTTTCACTAATATTCTTGTAAAATTTATTATAGATGACCCAATTTTTTTCAAATACAAAAACTAAATTACTATATAACGGAAAAAATAGTTTTAAATTATAATATAGCCACAAAAAAATAGTTTAAATTTTTTCTTTACACTAAGGAATGAAAGAAAAAAAAAATACGAATAAGAAACTCAAATAATGATAATCTCTTAAGTCAAAAAATAATTTATGTATGAAAAATATTAAAATATACCTTGAACTTAGCTAGAAAGGATCGTATATACCCCTAAATGATTATTTTTTTTAAAAAAAAAAAGTCAAAAATATAAATTTAAAACTAATTTTTCCACTTCCGTTAAACGAAGTGTATATGTGAGCTCATTTTGTAATGGTAGGGGTATATGTGAGCCGTTTGTATAACGAGAGGCATATCAGTTCCAAATGACAAAATTGAGGAGTATATCAGACCCTTTTCCCTTCAAAAAAAAAAGGGAAGGATCAAATTGCACAAATCATGACCTAATCCATTTTAGTCCATTTTAACCCAATTAATTCAAGTCCAAATAGCTCTTGGTCTATGTTTAGTCCAACTCATTTATTAACTCAATATATTTTAACTTTTTCAATTTCAATTTAACTTGCCTATTTGACACCTCAATTGCAAGTGACATTGAATTACTTAAAAGGATTCTCTTTTATACTTATTTATTCTTAATTAGAAATTTTTAATTTGAACTGAAGTCACTTCTTTTAAATAGTTACCCCTACCACCCACTAGATTCAAAAGCCCCACATGAACTATTTTGTACTTGTTGATGTTCACTTGAGTCAGCGGGATTGTACATTTTAATCATCAATCTCCGAGAAAATATTATTTTCAATTTTAAAGATTAATGCCAAATATAAAATATAATTTATATTTTAATTTTAAATTTTTGAGTTTTATAGCAGTATTGAAATTTAATTAAATCTAAATTAATTCAATATTTTCTAACAAAGTCAATTTTAAATTGAAGCTCGAATAGAAGATTCTGATTACGAATGAACAATCCATCACAAAAACATGATATTTGAACCGAAAGATAACATGTTATATATATATATATATATATATATATATACTCTTACAAGACGTCAATAGTAAAATTGATGCAAACTTAGTAGGTGTTTGGTCATAGGACTTGTGACCCCAATTTTAAGTTTTGATTTAAAATCAATAGTTATTTATAAAATTCACACAAAAATTTAGGAAAATCCACCTAATTAGACAAACATTTCTATCATATTTATTAATTCATCTTATAGTTTGAAATAATGACATATTGTCTCACTAATTAATTATTTCATACTTATTTTTACGTCAGATATACTTAGATACATGTATTTTGCTGTCAAATACACTATAACAGAAGAGAGGTGAGTAAGATAGGAGGGAAGCGAGCAAGTTAGTCTATGCATATGAGATACATGCGAATCACACTAGATATATATATCTAGGATACCAGAGAGAGAGAGAGAGAGAGAGGAGAATAGCGGCGAGCGAGAGAGTCAGATACATGCGAATCTACTTAAATACAGTGTATCTAGAACAAATTACACCTAATTTTGATCTTATATATCTTAGATGCATGTATCTGGAAGCACCAGATACATATATCTAAAGTCCGAATTCTGGTAAGTTTCATAATAATAAAAAGTGAAGTGAAGGGAAGTAATCGGGTACTAAACTAGTGAATTTATGTAAGTTACCCTTACTTCAGTTTCAAATTCCAAAGTCTCTAAAAAATGATTCAAATTGTGATTCAAATTTTAAAAACGTAAAGCTTGATTCATAAATTTATATTTTATAAAAAAAGACTTATCATTTTAAATTTTATAAACAAAATAGGCTCACACTCAACATGAATAAATTGTTTGTCTCACGTAGAAAAATTATAATAAAGAGTAATTAGCTATAACTATTATTAATCTTTTGGGTTAGAAAATCTTTGTAAAATTATGTGTTAGGAACTTAGGATATTTTGATACCTTGTTTATGAACTATTATTTATTCATTTGATAAAATTATATAAGAATTAGATTTTTTTTCACAAATTATAAAATTTTCATGTTAAATAAAATAAATACAACTTAAGAAATTCAAATTGTATGTCGAAACGGGCATTTGAAAATAGAAGTAAAAATTTCATATAAGTGATATCAAGTTATCAACTAGACAACTACTCTTTTCGAGTTTTACTTACAAATTATGTAACTCTCTTATTTTCAGTCGGTCTAAAAAAAGATATATTTATATATTTAAGGGAAAAGAGCCTGATATACCCCTCAACTTTGTCATTTAGAGCTGATATATCCCTTGTTATGAAAGTGGTTCATATGTTGTTATACAAATGGCTTACATATGCCCTTTTTCTCTGACGGAAGTGAAAAAATAATTTTAAAATTAATTTTTTAATTTTTTTTTTAATTTTTAAAAAAAGTTAATACATGCGGGGTATATTTGATCCTTCATACACGTTTATTTCTTTTGACTATTTTTATTCATCGACTAATTTAAATTTATTACTTTTTTATGGTCATATTTATTTTTTTCACTTATTCTCTTGTAAAATTTATTATAGATGCCCCAAATATTTTTTTTACGGATACAAAAACTTAATTACAATATAGCCGTAAAAAAATTAATTTTAATTTTTTTTTTTAACTTTTTAGTTTTTTTCCACTCACACTTCTTTCTTTTTATTTCTCTTATTTTTATACTAAAGAATAGAAAAAACTCAAATAAAAATAATCAAAGAAGTCAAAAAAATAATTTGTGTGAAAAAAGATTAAATACATGATTTTTTAGAAAACTTTAATTGAAAAAATAATTTTAAAATTATTTTTGTTACTTTTGTAACGGTAGGGGTATATGTGAGCCACTTTTGTAACGGTAAGGGTATATGTGTGCCACTTTTGTAACGAGGGATATATTAGCTCTAAATGACAAAATTGAGGGGTATATTTATTTTGTTTTTTAATGAGAATTTTATAGTCACATAAATATATAATATTTATTTTAGATCAAAATATTTCTTTATTATTTGAAACTTAATGTTGAGTCAAAAATAAATTTAAAAAAGAATGTGATGCAGTGAACAAACTATTATTTCCTTAATCAGAGGTCTCAAGTTAGAATTTTGAATATCGAAAAATCCTTAATAGGGATGGTTTCTTCCCAAATAAAGTTCTACACGGTACAAATTTAGATTAATCGTGCTCCTATACGAATACCGGACATCCAATCGGACGGGATTCTAAAACGTTTTAAAAATTATTTTGGAGAATTGAAGGAGGCAGGCACTACTAGGCCACGTTCCTATCTCCTTCATTAGTCCCCACAAAGTCTTAAGATTCTCATCAGTACAGTAAGACAAGATCTTCACTGTCATCTACTCAGTAAAAATATAATATTTCTTATTTTTAGTCTAATTCATACCGTGGCTTTTAGTACTTTGAAATAATGTCTAACTATTAAGATTATGTTCTTTTAACCAATTTTTTTCTTAATTCTCTAATTTCAGGCATTTCTTCCCTTATTTTTAAATTTAATCTTTATTTAGTTTTTTAAATTAAATTCTAAACTAATAATTTGTATATAATGAATATATTGAATGCACCAAGATGGATAGTAATACAGTGGTGGAACTGTTCCACCTTTAACCGGAGGTCTCAGATTATGTCCTGAGTATGGAGCAAATCTTGTTGAGAGCGCCACCCCGAAGGGGCCTTGCAGTAGATAACGCGACTATATACTAACCTTTTACCTTAATTTTGACTTTCATATCCTCCTAGCTAGAGTCATGTCATCAATAAGTTGCAGGTGTTTCAAATCCTGCGTAATCATCTCTCCTCAATACTTCTTCGCCCTATCTAATTTACTTCTTCTCAAATCCACCATAATCAACTTCTCACAGATCTTCTCACCGGACATGATGGCATCGATCTTCTCTTCACAATCACATGCACGAAACCATCTCGATTTCGCCTATCTCATGTACACCACAAAGATCATTCTCACATTGTCTTAAATATTATCATTCTTAATCTTATCTCGCCTAATATACTCAAACATCCTCATAAAATCATAAATGACCAAAAGGAGTAATGGCAAATGGTCCTTTAACATGTTGCAATCTGCAAAATCCATAGATACTGATCCTAAAGTGTCTACAAAGATAAATACACTCACACAAGAAAAATATAAGCAAGTGGATATATATATTATAAGAAAAGTTTAATCATTAAAATATATTAATTACATAACTTCTTCATTATTTAATTCTGATATTATAATCCAAATATTGCAGCTTACAAAGGTAAAAGTGTAACTGACAGTTTCAACTCTAATCCAATTAAAGAAGCTAAGGTTATATGATGGGAGAGTTGGTAAGTATTTCAGTAAGCCGTACCATGTGGAGTACTTTAAGCTGTCGAGCAAAATCATTTTTTTCTTGGAAAGATATCATGTTCTTTGCTTTTTGATCGACAGCTTGGATTCTCCAAATCTGATACTCTTGTTCCACTCTACTTTACTCCCACTTTCTTGATCTTAACACTGTTGGAAAACTATAGGTACAGCGGAAGCATATTAGGATCATATTGCTTACATCAATAATAGATAATCAATACGTTGATGCTAGAACACGTATAAACATGCTAGAACACATAAACTTGCTGAAATTTAATTCAAGAATTAACTCTTGAAGCGTGAACAGATATCTTCAAGCGAATCCACAAGTTAGACAGACCTTCAAGCGAATCCACAGTCTTCTACAGTGATCCCAAGTTCACATCCAAACTCTCTCAATACTTGGGTGGGCAAGTATCGTATAGAAACCTTCTCTTTTTTTTCTATGCTAGGAGAATCCCTATTTATAGAAATTTCCTCCCAATCCAAAAAGGAGAAGAAAACCAGTTTTCTTATAATTCCCTTTCACATAAGATTCTGAGTTCTAGTTAAATATGGGCACTGGAGGGACCACAAAATTAATTACTGAGGCTTCCTATTATGGAAATAATTCCAAAAATTAATTTGACTTATTCTTACCATAATAAATTACAAATCATTCCACTAAAAATTCGTAATTGCACTCCTCTATTTATATTTCGAAATTTCTCATTAAACACTTATGTAATTCCCCATGTTAAGATTACATATACTAATCAATAAATTAAATTATTGACGAATTTAATTCAATGATTAATTTTCTTTATAGCACTGCTTAACTTATTTCATGTGTCGGATTCATAAATCCACTTGCAAAGTTTGACACGATGAAAACTTATAAGCTTCTCAAAAAAGCATATCATCAATCTCTATATCGAGACATGAATTCCATCAATTAACTTATTATTTCACCAATACATATTATTACCATCCAATCTACCAGGCATATTGACCCATCTCAGAATCTCACATTTTAATAAATCAAAATGATAAGTAATATATACAGATCATAATAGTTATATCAGGATTAATAATATAAGTACATTTAACAGTTTAGAGAATATGCTTTTGTCAGTCAGTCTAAAGCAACTATCTCTACTCGATCCCGTTCAATACATTCAAAATGCACTAGCACAAGAAGTTGGAACTATACTGTTCCCATAATCAAGATAAATTACATATAATCTTGTGCTACAATTGTACCGATGTCATGTCCAATTTCCATCTCAGATTGTGAACAAATTTTTTTATACTTATAAGAATCGATGATTTAATCCTCTGTGTATAAGCTAAAACTCTATACATTAAATCATAAACGAATATATGATCTATTAAGACTGCCTGTGTAAACAGACACCATAAATGAATATATGATCTATTAAAACTAAATAAATAATTATTCTATAATAAATAATATATCTAAACATATGGTTAATAGTATATATCCCAATAATCTCCCACTTAAACTTTTAACCATCACAATTGTTATAATGTACTATATCTGAATACATGGTTAATAGTATATACCTTAACAATCTCCCACTTAGATGTTTAATCTTGAGAATTGTTAGAATACTATGTCTAAACACATGATTAATAGTATATACCCTAACAATCTCCTACTTAGACTTTTAACTATTCATTTACAACTTTCTAAGGCAGTCCTTTAATGCTTATTGAATTTTTTTTTGCCAAGTTGTTTTCTCATGCAATTTCGTCTAGTAGTGCTTTGTCATAACATATTGATTTTGTACTAGATCTTGAGTGACCTTATCATGAAACTCTCCAAGAGTGTACTTCTTTTCGGGGTTTCTATCATGAAAGTCCTCTCAAGCATACAAAACAAACCAATCTTCATTATGATTCTCCCACTACGGCTAAGTACTACTACTATAATCACTCTTAGATGTTCTTGAGTCTTAATATTTTCTTCAAAACCTTTCAGTATTGAAATATTAATAACTTTTTCATGTAGTGTTCTTTAATTTGCTCAACATCACTCCCACTACTTGAGGTAGTATATTTTCTTATGTCTAGTAACGTTACTCCCACTACTTAAATGCAATGGAACGTCAATTCTGACATATCGATTAGCTGTTCTTGAGCGTCTGAATTTACAACTAACTCATTTGTTATTTCTTTGTTTAGTTCCTGTAAAAACTAGTTTACTTCTAGGAACATGGTTTACTAGATAATTCTTTTCTAGAAATCTGACACTTGTGTCAACAATTGCCTTATTTTCTTTAGGACAATAAAATAAACCTTCTTTCATTCTTTAGGATATCCGATTAACACATACATTCCTTCCTTAATTCCAATTTGCTTATTCTCCCACTTGCACATGTGCTGGACAATCCTATATCTGAACATGTCTCAGATTAGACTTACGTCAGATTAGTTCTATAGTTGTCCAAGGTACTGATTTGAAAGGAATTGAATTCAGAATGTGATATGTAGTTCTTAGAACATATATATCCCAAAAGAAACAAAATAACTACGAATAAGTCAATCATTAATCTTATCATCTTCATAAGAGTCTATTTCTTTTCTCTTTTACACCAATCTATTATAGTGTGCATGGTGTAGACAATTGAAATGCAATTATTATATCAAATAAGTGACTCATGAGCTCTGCAGAGAGATATACGTCACTACAATCAGATTGCAGTGACTTTATATATTTTTCATGATGCTATTTTAATTTCTCTTAAATATTTTGAGTTTCTCAATACATTCAAACTTATAAAACATCAAAAATATATGTTTATATCATGAGTAACCTTCTGAAAATTTCAGAATACTCAAATTAATTCACCTCTTGCCTGAATGTTCATTTACCGCACAAATCAGAATAGATTAATTTTAACTTATCACTACCTCTATTTCCTTTTTAAGAGGAAAGGTCTCTTAGTCATTTTTCTTTCTAAACATGACTTATATGTTGGTAGTGACTTCACTTTCAATGAACCATTATGTCCACCTTTTAACCAACCTCAAAGTTCTATCCAAAATAAATGACTTAGACACTAGTGTACAGATAAGTTTCATTCAATTTAAAAGATATTTTCTCTTATGAGATAGATTAATATAATTCAATTCATGAGAGATAATACTAATAAAATATTCACGCATCAATATATCTCTATCGAAAGAAATTTTTGAGTAGTACTAAGTGGGTCTGTAAAGTCTATTGAGAATTTGAGATATAATATATTAAATAGATCATAATATATCGAATAATCCCGAATAACAAAATTCAGGGCTCATTTATACATATATATCCATGCATCTCGAATAGCCAATCGATGGGATTGGAGAACTACTCATGCAATACACGTGTACAATGATCTATTATTCACTCCATAAACTTATACAGACCTAACTCAGATGGAGAGTCTACTGTTAGTTTAAGTCAAGTGAAAATCCTCTAGTTACATTGATTCAATCATATATTACTCATTTTAGGAGAGTTAATACAGTTTATCAAAACTAGCGATTAAATACATAGTGACTTGTATTAATTTCATCCGATAGGGAGGAAGGTCTAAGCCAGCACATGAAGCTAATACTTCACTACTATTTAATCTTGGCAATCAAGGGAGGGAGCCCTACAACCAAATATGACCAAAAAACTCATATAACGATCCGAAAAAAATAATATTTCTTATTAGGTCGTTCTTATCTACCAAATTTCAGATCAATCAGATTCCTTTTTTTTGAATTCCAAAACTATGATCAATTTGGTTGAAAACATTGTTTGGTCAAAATAAAATTAAAATTTTCCGTTCAGTAATTCTTATCACATATTATCAAATAGATATACGAATCAAGAACAAAGAACAAAATTCTAAAAACTATTCACATTATTTGAGTACTATTTTCCACAAATCAACATGTTTATGTATACATTGAATATTAAAATTCAAAACACAACTCTTAGATATTCATGTATTTTGAACGATAATTTTTGATGAAAAATAACTACTCATGCAACATACACATGTGATGTCAGATATTTACTCCAATAAATCTTGAAGAAAAGCTAACTCAAATGGAGAATTTATTTTAATTTAAGCCAAGTGAATATCATTATCCCTAGATCCATTGATCCAATCAAATATTACTCAGATAGGGAGAGTCAATATAGATCATCAAAACTAGAGATTAAATTTTAATGACTTGTATTAATTTCATCCGATATGGAGGAAGGTCTAAAGCCAGTACATGAACTTAATACTTCACTAAAATTTAGTCATAAAGACCATAGAGAACAATATCTGCCACCACTATGTCATAGTCGAGTAATTTTCATTAAAATTAATTTTGAAGATACAAAAAATATCCAAAAAATAATCTAAACGACCTCAAATTAACAAATCACTGTATAACAATGAGTATTTTTAAATTGATCGTTTGTAATAAACCTACCAAATTTCAGATCAATCAGAGTTCAAAAATAATATTTATCTCCAAAGCTATGATCAAATTTAGATTCAAACGATTTAAGAAAAAATAATCAGATCTACATCCTTATCACATATCAATTCATGTTAACTCATCACGTATAATCATGTACCACATTTAACATAAATTAATTGATATAAAGGATTATTTTCATACTAAGTCACATTTTAATTTGAAATAACAACTTAAAAACCATTTTAATGACCACAAAAACCATAACCGCATAGCAATGAGTACTTATTGTCAGGCCATTTTCAATGAACTTATCAAATTTTCGATCAATTGGAGTCTATAAAAAATTTTGATTTCCAAAGCTATGACCAAATTCAAATTCAAGTGATTTAAGCATCTTTAGGACTTTAAACATATGACCTACATTCTTATCACATATCAATTCATGTTAAATCACCATGTGTAATCATGTCGAGATTCAAGATAAATATAACTAACATGAAGAATAACTTTATCATATTCAAATCAAATTTTAATCCGACAAACTACCTAAAACCCATCTAAATGATTTTCGATGGAACCATCAAATTTCAAGTCAATCAGAGATTATAAAATTCAAGACCACCTAAACTATGACCAAATTTGAAAAATAATCATTCTAGGCATAGTTAAAGATAAAAATAACTTGATTCAAATTTCTATTCTCTTTTTATAATTCGGAAGAATCTCATTCTTTACTAATCCTTTTAATCTTTCTTTGAATACATGACCAAAACGTCTATACCACAAATAAGCAGAACTTTCATTTAGTGAACTACGTGTAATTTTAACATTTTGCTGAATAGTAAGAAGGGATTCAGAAAACTATATAAATCATCAATAAGAACAACATAATCATAAAAATAGTATTCTTATATAAATTGAAACATCCATGTCCAAACTTAAAATCAAATCCAGAAACATCAAGTTTTGAAAGAGAAATCAAATTCCTAAAAACTGAAGGAACATAAAGAGTCTGTAATAGATCAAGGTGATGTCTAGTCTCCTAGATCAACCGATAAGTCCCTATGCCTTTAATTTGAGCCTTCATGAAATTTCCCATGAACAAGAAATCCTTATTTGGATTTGTGGTTTGGATCGTAGTGAATCCCTACAACATAGTGGATACGTGAGTAGTTGCTCCATAATCAAGCCACCATGTATTATTATTAGGAACTTCTACTAAATTTGATTCGAAACATATAAAAACACTAAATGTACCTTTCTTTTCAAATCAAGCTTTACGTTTCTCGCAATCTTTTCGATAGTGACCTTCCTTTCTACAGAAACGACACACATCAGCCTTGAGTTCCTTATGAGCATCCTGTGGAACTTTAGCAGGTGCTTTCTTCTTCTTAAACTTGTTGGCCTTCACTTTAAGTTCTTTACCAGCTCCTTGACCCATGAGGTTAATGGAATGACCTTCTTGTTTCTTAAATCTTGACTCTTCTTGAGTAAGCATACTTGACAATTCACTAACATCCCACTTATCTTTATTGTGTTATAGTTAATTTGGAATGGTCCATACTCAAGAGGCAATGGGTTCAGAATAAACTGAACCAAGAAGGTGTCATTCACTTTCACCCCCAAGGTCCGAAGTCTTGCTGCAATGTTAGCCATCTCGATGATATGATTTTGCATACTACGCGACCCATCAAACTTCTTGGTCGTGAGTTCAACCATTAGTGTACCAGCGAGAGACTTGTCAGCAGAACAAAAACGTTCTTCCACAAACGTCAGGTATTTCCTAGCACTTTCTATTTGTGGAATAGTACTCTTAATATTGTTAGCAATAGTCATTCGTATGAACATAAGACTTAATATGTTAGAGCGCTCCCATGATTTATGAAAAGACTTCTCATCCTTATTGTTTTTATCAGTAATGATAGTAGGTTTGTCATTCAGCAGAGCCAAGTTAAGATCCATCACACCTAAGTGGAACTGGACTTGTTCATGCCATTTAGAGAAGATTAATCCATTGAACACAGTAACATACGAATCATGCGAATGAAGAGGAATAACTGCAGAATAGATATACATGCTCACAAATTAGAAAATAATGTGAATTCAGTAATACGATAAAAGTACATCGTAATTCTCCATTGGGTAGATACTACAACACACTATCATAATTTAAATGCCATTTTTTAAAATCTTTAATAGGCAATTAAATATTTTTAACCAAACATATACGACATCTTTGGATATACAATATATGTTTGATTGAAAATATTAATTTACCTCATAATGTTCACTATTTGTAGAATGATTGATTCACCTTTGGGTAAATTCTTAAGTTCTAGCAATAGTGAAAGTCAATTTATCTATTTTTTATTTCAATATATAGGCATTTCATTAACTTTCATAGATAAATGACAATTTTATGAATGTATATTTTTCTTAACCATACTAGTTTGGCCACTTTGGTGACTAACAAACTATATAAGTACAAATGCACACATATTGTCATAATTTTTTTTGCATATGAATAGTGTTTTACATTTTAGTTTGGCCACTTTGGTGACTAACAAACTATAGAAACATAATACATGCATCAAGTGATCATAAATATTATACGTGTAGAAGTTAATTTCTCTAGTTTGGCCACTTTGGTGACTAACAAACTATTTTTTCACAAAGTACACACATATTATTTATTGCTTAGTATAACGACCACTTTAATTTATTGCACAAATTAAAAACAAAACATAATTATTACATTATGGGAAGATTAAGGTTTTTTAGAATTTGTGCAATCTAAACTTTGATAACAACACTTTATTAACTTAAGAGTCCAAACACCTTAAATAGTCAAGCATAAAATTACGCTACTAGGAAAGGATTCAACAATAAGTTTGAACATAATTTAATTGGACAAAATTAAACTTTCAAGAGATTAATTTTAAATCGCAAAACTAAATCCAATAAATATCACAAGAACTTATACAATGATGAAATTTTAGGATAGTTAATCCCCAAGCAAAAATTCACGCCCAGAGAATTATTACAAAAAAATTTCTTAAGCTTCTTAAAAGTTTTAATCATCTTTCTGATGCGAAAGCAGGAGATATTAGATCAGTAAAAGTCTTTTAGCGATAGAATAGTTCTTGATATAATCAGTTTAGTTATTGCCACTAGTTAACATATTAATTAAGATTATCAGTTCAAACAATCCAGGCTCTAATGCCACATGTAAGATTAAATACTTTGATACATATCAGGATCTTGAACACGATAATCTTACGTAAAGATTGTTAAGGGCACATACCTGATGAGGAAGACATCATCACAGAGAGAAGCGGGAGCGTTAGTCGTAAATTGGTTTCTACCTCCTTGCCCTAACCTTACGTTACCACAACCGTCAGCGATGGAAATAATGTAGAGAATATGTAGTAACTCTAATGGGTGGAGGGAGGACCAATTTATAAATGTTGTGACTTAATCCGGAACGTCCATCAAGCAACCAATGTACGGACGAGATTTATTCTTCATTAAATATTATTTATGGTATTATTTGGGTCACAAGTAAACTTGGGCCATAAGTAAGAATTATTCTTACATGTACTTCCTATTTTTCGGAGTGACGTTTGTTCGCTATTCATAATATTTCACATAAAAATTAAATACATTTAGAAAAAAATCATAAAAGAATTAACAAATATCGATTTTGTAGTAGAAATTTTATTAGAAATTATTCAATAGGTCACATTTTATGCGACAACCTTTTTTGCTTACCCCAAGAAAATTGAGATCCATTTATATTTTAAAAATATTATAAAAAATTTAAAAATTAAATAAAAATTTGGGGAGTAGGGGGGGGGGGTGGTGGTTGTTGGAGGTATGGTGGAAGGAGGTGGTGGAATGGGCTAAGAAAAATAGTTTTTTTTTTTAAAAAAATAATTTCTCTTTTTTTTTTTTGGGAGATAGCGATACTTTAATTCTTAACTTTTAACTAATACTAATAATTTGTTTATTTTTTTTCAAGGTGGAATATTTTGTTCATGTGAAGTGTGATGTGATAATATTTTTTAAATAAAAGAGAGAGTGTAATACATACACCATCAAGAGAGTGTAATAAAAAAAAAGAGTTGTATTTGTCAAACTAATGAATAATAATTTTACTATGAAACTGAGAGATGTGTTTGTCAAACTAATGAGTGATAATTTTACTCTAAAACTCACACTCCTAATAATTTAGAATCAATTTTAAGAGCAAAAGAAAATTTATAAATCGATATATAATTTAAAATAAATATTTTTAATGATATGTACAAATAATATGTGACGGAGGGAATACCATATACGGAATTTCAGTTTTTGTGGATGCTATTAATATTTAATGGTTCACCAAAAGCACACATATTTTAATACGAAAAAAATTGTCTTGTATATATAGGACAGAAAAAATTGTAAATGGAGTCTGCTAGATAATTTACAAAGCTATCCTGTATGAGCAACCAAATTGTAATAATATATAGGTAGTAATTTATTATTTATGTGAATAAACAAGGACTGGCTCTATAGTCCAAACAGAGTTGATTGTATATACACATTGTTACTTGGTTAAATAAAATTTTCGTTTGACCATAAAAAAACATTCACTTCTTTAGGCGGGTATGATCTAATGATCAATGAAAGGGATTAATAGTATGAAGTCTCTAGTTTTAATAATAAGACAAAAAATAGTAGGTTAATTATCATATTTGTGTTGGTTATACATAACAAATTTCTTGTAAAACTAATTAAGATGTGTATAATTAAGAATCTATACATAGTGGGAAGACACACCTCTTCTTATTATATTTAGTATGTATAAATAAAATGTAATCTTTGTATACACGAATGTTGCTGTGGTGTAGTGGTTATCACGTCAGTCTTACACACTGAAGGTCCCCAGTTCGATCCTGGGCAGCAACACATTATTTTTAATTTTTCCCCCTTGACTGTGCTACGTCGTTTATGTTTTTTCTCTTCTTTTCGACTTCCTCTATTTCAAGGTTATGAATATTATGTCAAGGGTGTTTTTGATATGAAAATAAATATTTTTCAATTTTCTTTATCTTTGGTTGATCAGATTTGTCTAAAAATATATTTTTCTAGGATTACACGTTCCTTAAAAATGAGAAAATGATTTATTAGAGAAAACAAGTCAGATAGTGAAATATTGTTTTGTTTAGAAATTAGTTGGTTCACTCTGTGTTGTGAAAACTTTCAAATTATTAAGCTAAGTGTTCAATAATTTGAAAGGTTAGAAAGCAGGTTTGCATTTGTATCTAGAGAATCAAATGTTTTTGGGTTCTGTAGTTCATTTAGCCCAACTAGAGAGACCATGAGCTTGGGTCAAAGTCCACTTACAAAGTCCAAATGGCCACCTAGTTTATTTGTTAAAAATCAGGGAAAACCACCTAATTACACAAACTTTTCTATCATATTTACTAATTCTTTCTATAGTTTAAAACAATTACATATTGTCTCAATAATTAACAATTTCATACTACATTTTAAGTTAGATACACCTAGATATATGTATTTTTTGCTACCAAATACACTCTGAAATACAGATACATAAGAAGAGAGGCGAGTGAAAGAGGAGAGAGGAGAGAGGAGAGAGGAGAGAGGAGAGCGAGATAGGAGGGTGGCGAATGAGATAGTCAATGTATCCCAAATACATACAAATCGCACTAGATACATGTATCTGTGATACAAGATATATTCCAAATAAATTCTGAAATACAAATACCTAGGGAGAGAGGTGAGCGAGGGAGGATCCCAAATACATGCATGTGAGTCCACTTGGATACATTGTATATGTAACAAATTACACCTAATTTTGATCACATGTATTTTGACGCGCCAGATACATGTATTTGGGAATCGAAATTTGACATGAATTGTAATTTTGAAAAATCACAATAAGGTACGTAATTAGGCCTTAAACTAATGTAATTTTTGTTGTTTGCTCTAAAAAGAAAGGGACAACTTATTCTGACACTGCCATTCAACTTGTACCTTGTTTTCAATTTAAAAATACATATATATATATGTATATATCCACTTCAAACATATAGTGTGTGAATGTAGGTTTGATAAAATCAAACTTCAACTATATTGTTTGAAGTTGTAACTCAAGTTCAAGCTAAAATAGTTGAACTTCAATAATTTGAGAGGAAAAAGCAGGTTTGCGTTTGAATGTATTTGTACTTGTTAGGGGTGTACATGATCGGGTTGGTTCGAGTTTTTCAAATATCAAACTAAATCATTTGTGTCAAAATTTTAAATCTATAAATCAAACCAAACTAATAAAATTCGGGGTTTTTCGGATTTTTCAACCTTGAATTTTTTCGGATTGGTTCGGATTTTTCAAATACCAAACCAAACCATTTGTGTCAAATTTTTAAATCAAACCAAACTAATAAACCTCGGATTTTTTCGGGTTTTTCGATTTTTCCGGCAAAGTGTTCATACAAACATATAATTAACTTGTACTCCAAATATTTCTTTAGTCCAACCGAAATACAACTATCTAAGGTGTTTCTTAAGAAAATAACATAAAATATGGGATGAGTGATGACACTAAAATATTCAATAAAAATAATAATGAAATCATATAAAATAAATATTGCAAATTGATAAGTCATAATGAAAATGATCATTTTTTAAAAGTATTAAATCACACTAAAATAAGTCCAATAAGTATTAATTACATGATTAAATATTAAAAAAAAATTAAAATTAGGTTATGTATTTTAAATGTCTATACCAATGTAAAACTAAAGAACAAATATTCAACATTGTTGTCATTCTTAGTATTGAATTAATTTATTTTGTTAGCATTAGTATTGATTTGATTTTGAATTGAGCTTTATTAGAGTTACTAATATCTATAGACTATAACCTTTATTGGACCATTCAAAATTCTAAGTCTCAAAAAACTTGAAAAAATTTGTTAAAAGATAAAAATTATGAAAACGCATAAGTAATATTTAGAAATTACATCAAAGTAAACATTTTTATGTATAAAATAAAATTTAAAAATTATATATATAATGTCGGGTTGATTTTTTTAGTCAAAACCAACCAACTCAAATATAGTTGAATTTTTTTTTCCAATACTAAATCAAGTCAAACCAAATCATTAGTCATATTTTTTTTTGATTTGACTCGATTTATGATTTGGTTCGATTTTGTACACCCCAATACTTGTATCTAAAGAATCACACGTCTCTCGTGGGTTTTGTTGTTTGTTTGGCCCAACTAGAGAGGCCATGAGCTTGGGTCAAAGTTCATTTACAAGCCCAAATTCCACCTTTTCGATCATCAAATATACTGCATCAAGATACATATGTATCCATATATTTAGTTGGGTAACTTACAAAAATTTCATTAATTTAGGAGCTAATTACTTATATACACATTAGTTTACGATATTATAAATTTGACCATATTTTGGTGTGTTTAGATACTTTTATATACTTCCAGATATATGTATCTCGAGATACATGGGTCAAAATTAGGTGTAATATGTTTTAGATACATTGTATTCAAATGAATTCGCATGTATCTGGGATACATAGACAAATCTCACTTGCCACTTTCATATCTCGCTCACGTATCTGGTATCCTAGATACATGTTTCTACTGTGATTCGCATGCATTTGGGATACATAGACAAATCTCGCTCGCCTCCCTCCTGTTTTCGCCCGTCTCTCCCCCTATTTCAGTGTATTTGATAGTAAAAAATATGTATTTAGGTGTATCTAACTTGGAATCTGGTATGAAATCAGTATTAAATAATGACATAAAATGTAATTATAATTTCAAATTATAGAGAGAATTAATAAAATACAGTAGGAATATTTGTGAAATTAGGTAGTTTTTAGTTTTACAAAAAAGAACTCATGCCAAGATTTAAGGCCCGTTTGGCCATGCGATATGAAATCATGATTTGAAATATAATATGAAATCATAATATGAAATCATGAGATGAAGTTGAAGTTTTGTTTGAACATGCAATTTGGACTTTTTATATTGTATATTTTATCATAAACATAAAACCCCATAAGTTATAAAACTATTAAAATTGTCCCAATTCTTTATACAATCTTTACCAAAATAAGCAAAAGTTTATAAAATCACACAATACACTATCACAAAGCTTTTCTTCAAAAATACAACATTTATCGATCGAATCTTAATTCAATAAAAAAAAACTGAAAAATTATTTTTTATTAATTCAATACGCTCTTACCACTTTAGTTAGTCTTGTCCACTCAATATAATGATGAAAAATGATTTTTTATTAAACGTTGATTTGAATGAAGTAGTAATAAATTTGATCAAAAATAATGAATTTGGTGAATATAAATGGTAATCAAGAATTGATTTGAAGTAATAGTAAATTTTATGTTGGTGAGAATAATCGTTATATGAGATATAAATGATTGAAAAAGTAATGATATGAATTATAAATTTTATTTACATATGTACAAATGACTAGTAGATATAAATGTGATTTTTTTTACAAAATATGAACTTGTGGGTCAATTTTTGTATTTGGAAAATTCAAATCATGATTTTTGGAAAATTTGAAATTTCATCTCATAATAAACGCTGATTTCATCTCATGATATGAAATTACATGACCAAATGCCTACTTAGTGTCGGAAACTTTCTCTGTTTTATACCTTGAAATTGATAGGTAGATAGGTGTCACGGACTTAGACTTCTTCTGTCTTTCATAAACCTCTTGAAGACTCTAGCTCCATCTCCCTTCTCACTTATTCTTCAATCTTCTACTTAAGTGAAACGTTAAAGTGGCGGGACATGGCATAGGTCTCCTATTATCAATTCAAATTATAAGATTCTCTCAATCAACAATCCTCTATAATCATTTCAATCTATTCAGAATGAGGAAAACATATTAACAAACAAATGACATGTCAAATTTGTAGGTTAAAATGAATTTAAGTGGGTCAAAATATTTTGAGTTAATTAATAACTCACTTAAAAAGTTATTTGGACCGAAAAGAAGTCATAATTCAACCGCCTCAATTTTTTAAATTATTTTTTCACTTTTATTAATTTATAATTACTTAATAAATTATTTTTCTTTATTATGGCTATACAATACATATCAAATAAAAATTATATTTTTGATAACAAGGTTTTTATGGGACAATTAAGCTACATTATCAAACTAATTTTTAGATAATTGAAATGGATTGGGCCAAAGATCCACCAAACCTCAACTGATTAGACAAATCATATTTTTATGGGCTAATTTATAAATATACACATGCCCGAGTCGGGGGGATGTAATTATATTTTATGAATTTAAGTTTATACACTATTAGAATTTATATGTAAATATTCTTAAAATATAGAATTTGAAATCTTGAAAGTAGAATATGGTAAGCTACAACATGTGAAAATACCCTAATAGTTTAAACTTTATTATTGACTAACATTGTATATTATTTAAACTCAACATTTATATTATTTTTTTCATAATTTTCTTATGAGATAAACAAAACTGAGACTCGTCATGAATTATTTATATTTTTTTCATAATTTTCTTATGAGATGAACAAAACTGAGACTCGTCATGAATTATTTATATTTTTTTTCATAATTTTCTTATGAGATGAACAAAACTGACGTCATGAATTATTGATATTTTTTTCCTGCTTCAGAAGAACAAAACATAAGCATTTCTATTAGCGTTGAAATATTTTTGAAAATGTAACTATCTCGATTTGACATATACCTTTATCTAGATTTTTTTAAAAAAAAATGTTTTTTTCTTCCCTTAAGAAACGCATATAGTAGACGTTACTTTCCATATCAACTAATTTTAAAACTCCACTGTTGAATCTCTAACATAATCCATCACATCAATTTATTTTTTTTAAAAAAATTTCTTAGTGTTTTTCAAAAATTGACTTTTGATGAAAAATAATGTATTTAATCAATAAATTTTAAAAAAATTTCTGAACAATAGTTAATTTTTGATCAATTTTTTAAAAAGTGCTTTTACTGTATTTTTCTTAAAAACGCTTTTTCAAAAAAATGCATTTAGGATTTTTTTTAACTTTTGAAAATACATTTCTGAAATATTTATTTTTTTCCTAAAAGTTCGATTAAACATCTCACTTTTTTAAAAATAAACACTTTTTAAAAAATTAAATATTTTTGGGCAAAAATAAACTTGACTAAACAGACTATTAGTAGGCAGGGAAATGTTGGAGTTGCATAACTAGCTTTCAATGTTTTGTTTTATTTTATGTAATTAAATATTCTAAATTGGTCAAGTTCCTAATTTTATTATTTAAGCCTCTATATATGTCTTTTCTTTAATTCCCCAGCCAAAGAAGTGCTTCTCGAGCATTTTTTTTTTTCAGTTGGTTGAAAAAGTCAATAAATTACTTATAAATACTGGGTGGACTCAACTAAGTGCTTCCCAAATATGAGATTAAATAATGAATTTGTAATTATGATAAAATAAACAATACTTCCCCTATTTCATATTAACTGAATTTGTGAGACAATGCATATTTATTAAGAAAAGCATTCAAGGACGTAATTTAAACAATATTTCCACTATTATTTTTTGTGAAATCATAAATACTCCCTCCGTTCATATTAATATGTCGTCCTTACGAAAAATAGATAGTCCTTATTACTTGTCATTTTACAAAATCAATATATAAATAACACTATTCTTCTTATTTTACCCTTGCGAGTTATTAGCCTTGAAAGTATGAATTTGACCAACATAGGAAAACTAAATGATTAATTCATGTTCATTGGTCAATTTAATTAATCAAAATAAATTAATTTATGTTCATTCATTGAAAACTTGACTTCAAGAGAATACTAAATAAGAGTACAATATTAAACTTATCTAGTTTCAAAAGGACGTGAAATCTAAAATGGTGACATATAAATAGGAATGAGGGAGTATAACTTTACAAGTAGTGTAATTTATCCATTTCAAAATAAGTGAATTGTTGGATTATTGCACATCCTTTAAGAAAAGAATATTAAGACATTAATTAAATATTACTTTCCATTTTTACCCTTCTTAATTATTGTCAAATCACTCTTTAGAATGACTAATAATAACTATTCCCAATACTTCAATCCAATTTGAGTTTTTTGAACTCATCACATAGGAAATTCAAATGAAGGGTAAAAATGGAAGAACATTCTAAAATTATTCTTGAAGATTGAACAATTAAATTAATTTGAAATATGAAAAATATCTCAACAATTCACTTATTTTGAAATGGAGGGGAGTAGAGAATATCAAACTTCATTAAAGAAAAGGGCAAATACTCCCTCTATTTTATATTAATTGAATTTTTGGGACTTTTTTAATTTTTCAAAATAATTGAATTGTTCAAAGTTTAAGATGAATGTTTGAAACTACATTCGTATTAAAATTTTTAATTCTAAACCATTAATTTCTATATTTGTTAACTGCAATAAGTAAATGTACCTTAAAAAAAAGCTTCAGAGCATATACGTAGAATGAAAACATTAACTTCATATGATCATCGAACCACATAAACTATAAAAATCAAGGTATCGTTTTAGAATAATTTATCACTACATAATGTTATAAGGTATCACAAATTGGGAGGGGGGGGGGGGGTTAATGTATCATCATCAAAATATTATCATTATAATTAGATTAAGAATCTTCGTAACTCAGTCGATTAACTATCTGAACTTTCATTGTTTTAATGAGGATTTGATTTGCCACCTTGTAATCTTCTTTTTCATTTTGCCTTCCCCTACCCTCAATTTATTTTAAATAATTATTAAGTTGCTATACGATATCACAACCACGAATATATACACGCAACAAAAATTTTAGAAGCACCACGTTGGTTCTACATTATTGAGAAGTGAATCTAGAAGTTCTAAAATATGAGTGCACCACTAAAAAAAGAAAACAAAAATGTATTAAATATATATAGAATTGATCTCTAATCATGTAAGTAAATAACTAAATGAACAAAGTGCACCATTTAGCCTACTTATAGTAACTTTAAATAATTTAAAATTCAAATAGAGGTTTTTTTGTCACGTCCCGAGTCTACACCCTAGACATGGCCGACACTCGAGAACCATTGCTGGTCTCCAAGCGAATCCTTGGCCTGGCTGACTACTTAGCGGAAGACTGACTCAAACAAACATAGACTTTAAAACTGAAATAAATCATTAAGTCAAAGTACTCAATTAAATTGTATGCAAATACTAAATGAAAGCAGTAATAGTTTTAACAAAACATCTGAATAGCTATACTGAAAGACTCTCAATACTATCTGTCTATGAAGCCTCTATTGTTTTAAGATTGGCATCGGGACAAGACCCACGGCAACTTTAAACAACTACCAAAAGTAAACTAAAGACTGGAGTCCTCTGAAAGCTAGGAGGCCTCACCAAAAGCTGACGAGTGACTAGGTAATCTCAACGAAAAGCCTGTTGATGATCTTGAACACCTGTATATGTATAATAAAACGATGCTGGTTGAATGACATTAGTACATTGAATGTAGGAGTATGTAATATGGCTAAGTGAAACGATAACTGAATTGAGAGGCTGAAACATAACTCAACTGAAGTAAAGCATAAACATGAAATAAAATTATTTAAGCTTCACAAATTAAATGCAACAATAGCAAATACTGAACTAAACTGAAATGTATATATATAATTACTCTTTACTTTACTAGGGAGTTTCTCTAACCGACAATCATCACTATGCGCCTCGTGATGATACAACGTCTTACCCATGTTACCAGAGCCGTCCTATACTTTGCCGGAGTATAGAGCGCAACTGAACTGATGGATCCACTAAAAAGGCCTTCTTGAGGCAATGAGGAGTCGTCCGAATGTCGGTAAGATCCTATCCTACGCTGACTACGTAGTTTATGGGATTTGAGTTGTCTGAACTCTTACCCCATATCGGTGCTCAATACTACTCCCAAAAATATACATATAATTGAAATACTCACGTACAATATTCTTTGAGTTGAGAAAATTTCTCAAAAACTTCTTTAAGAAGTGACTAAATGTAACGCCTCGGATTTTAAAAGAAAGAAAAAGGTTGCAGTTTTTTAAATCTGGTGCCAGCACCTACGGAGCCACCGACGGTCAGTAGTCTGACCTACGGTCTGTAGGGGGAACCGTGGTTGGCAAGGTACAAGTTTTCAAAACATAAATTTTGGTGTAGTACCAACGAGACCACCTACGACTCGTAGTCTGACCTACGAACCATAGGTGTGATCGTAGATGAGTCTGGAATTTGAGCAATTTTTAAGGTTCCAAATAGTGGGACCTACAGCCATGATGCACGACTCGTTGGTGGACCTACGGTCCGTAGGTGGAACCGTGGTTGGCAAGGTACAAGTTTTCAAAACATAAATTTTGGTGTAGTACCAACGAGACCACCTACGGCTCGTAGTCTGACCTACGAACCATAGGTGTGATCGTAGATGAGTCTGGAATTTGAGCAATTTTTAAGGTTCCAAATAGTGGGACCTACAACCATGATGCACGACTCGTTGGTGGACCCACGAGCCATAGGTCTGGTCGTTGGTGGAGGTCGGCAGTTATTTTTAAAAGGTTCTTTAGTCTTTTCCCTAAATATTTAATGCCTAATCCAAGTCGGTTACTCTTTAATCCTAGGCACTATATAAGCCTTCTAAGCCTAATTTCTACCCTTCCTAATCACTTCTCATCTATTCTCAAAACCTCTCCAAATATTTCTCTCTCTAGAAGTAAAGAAGAAGAAGAAGAAAGCTAGAGTTTGAAGGGGCAAGTCTCCAATTCCTCCATTGATTTCAAGCTTTTGGCATTGAGGTATGATAGCTTTTACTTATGGAGTCCTTTCCTCCATAGGGTCCTCAAATTTCCCAATTTTCAAAGTAAGAATTCTCAATTAAATTTTGGGTTTTCTTCTATCATGTGGGTTCTTCAAATTATGATTTAATTAATTGAATTATGTTCAATTATGCATGAATTGAGTTAAATTGCATGCTTTAAGTTGAATCCCTATGAACCCATATGAATTTCATGATTTCTAGACTATGATCATAATATGAGGTTTTGAACTATGAAAGATGAATTGGGGAAATTGAATAATTTTGAGATAAAGATACATGAGCCCATGCATGATTTATGTCTTCTAAGCTATTAATTTCATGATGAAGTTATGAATGATCAAAAGATAGGTTTTATGAAAACATGCATGTTCAATTATGAAATTTATGATGATTTAAGATTTGCTTTGAGAGTGAAGCATGAAGCATGAAGCATAAATGTTGATTGTTGTTGAGTTGTGAAAGGATTTCTCACATACTACTCAAAACATGTTTGTGAAAGGACTATTCTCACATAAAAGATTCATAAAGGGTTGAAAGGTTTTCTCAACTAAACTTGAATCAAAGATAAGGAGCTATTCTAATGAATGAAGGGGAAAGAGACGATTACCCATGTCTACTAAAGATAAGATGAATTATGATTTATGACTAATCCGTGGGAATTAAGCTTAGCACCGAGTGGACAAGTGACGATTACCCATGTCCCATAAACTATGTGCCACCATAGGATGATTGTCGAGATAGACATTAGCTAGTGGATCCACGTAAACTAGAAGTTCATGGTCTTACCTTGGCAAGTAGGACACCTCTTTTCGGTGTGGGGTAGACACCGGATTCCATGTTAATAGCTCACATGGTCTTAAATGTTGGTTAAAGGTAATCTCCCACAATAATTAACTAAAGTGACTTTCAAGGTGTCTCACAAGTGTTTTAAGCATGTTTAGATTGCATTGACCATGATCCTAAGACTTATATTACTAACCTCTTTTATCTCATGTTTTAGCTTGGTCTTTGCATGTCAATGTAAATGTCCCCTTTTATCATGATCTTATGGTTTTATGCATATTTATCATACTTGGTACATGTTTGTACTAACCCATACTCTTGCCTACATTTATTTATTGATGTAGGGCGTGGTGACTCCTCCCCATCCACTCGTGGCTAGAGCTTATAGTAGAAGATCCTTGAAGACTTGGTGAGTCCTCATATGTTCGAGGACATTGCCTTGTTATTCTTTTATGTCTCTTTACCTTTGGACATGTATTGGGTTACGTTCCAACGTTCTTTCTATTCTTTTGATAGATGACTTTGAGACTATATGTAGGCTTCCGCTATGCTTTGTAAACTCTTGCGATAATGAATTATCTTCTGAACTCTTAAATTGCTATTATCTTGTATGATGCATGCTAAGTGGCTTGTATGAGGCCTTTTGGGGTCTTGTATGCAATGTCACGTCTAGGGGGTACTTTAGGTCGTGACAAACTTAGTATTCAGAGCACAGTGTTTTAGAAAGGTCTTAGGATGTCTCATAAGTCATATCGAGTAGAGTCTAGTTCATGGGTGTGAAGCGCGCCACACTTATGAATGAGAGGCTATAAGATGTTTAGGAAATTCTACTTCTTTCATTACTCTAAGTCGTGCGACAGAGTGTAACTCTGTATGTCCTTTCTCCTAGTCTCTATCCGATGCTTTTCAGGAAATGGCCTCTCGAAGAGCATACGTCAGGAGAAATGTGAATGAGATTGTGGAACACGAAGCTCATCCTCAAGCTCCTCAAGTTTCGGTCGATCCTTTGGCCGAACAAGTGACTAATGCGGAGTTCAGGGCTGCCTTTCAAGTGTTGGACCAAGCCATGATGGCTCAAGCCAATAGGAAAGTTGTGGCCCTCGTGAATCCAAATGTGGGTACGTCGGCATCTAGAGTGAGGGACTTTACTAGAATGAATCCTCCGGAGTTTCATGGCTCTAAGGTTGAGTAAGATCCTCAAGAGTTCATTGATGAGGTGCACAAGGTGCTAATGATCATGGGTGTGATGCCGAAGGAAAAGACGGAGTTGGCCGCTTATCAACTCAAAGGTGTTGCTCAAGTGTGGTTTGAACAATGGAAGAGTAAGAGGGCGGTTGATGCAGGTCCTCTTGATTGGAAAAAGTTCAAGGTTGCTTTCCTTGATAGGTTCTTTCCCCTTGAGATGAGGGAGGCAAATGTACTTGAATTTATTAACATGCATCAAGGAAACATGAGTGTGAAGGAGTATGCTTTGAAGTTCACACGATTGTCTCGATATGCTCCTACTATGGTTGCCGATTCTAGGGCAAAGATGAGTAAGTTCGCTTCGGGGGTGTCCGAAATGGTGGTCAAGAAATGCCGTACGCCATGCTTATTAATGATATGGACATTTCTCGTCTCATGGTGTATGCCTAACAATTAGTAGAGGAGAAACTCAAGGAAAAGTTTAGGGAGGCAAAGAGGGCTAAGACCGGTGATGGTAATTTCTCTCATTCAAGGTTCGATGGGTATAGTCATCCTAAGTTTCGACAAAGGTTTTCCGGTCAAGGTTCCTCCAATGCTCCTACTAAGTTCATCAAAGAAAGGGTGTCTAACCCTAAGTCTCAAGGAGGGAATGGTGGTGGACCCCTATTGCCTACTTGTGCTAAATGTGGGAAAAAGCATGAGGGCAAATGTCTGGCCGGTTCTTATGCATGCTTTGGTTGTGGTAAGATGGATCACAAGATAAGGTATTGTCCCTTAGTCACTAAGAATGAAGGAGATAAACATCGACGAGCTCAACCTCAACTTCCTACGGGTTCAAGTGGGAATCTGAAGCAAAACCGATTCTATGCGCTTCAGACTTGTCAAGAGCAAGAGGGTTATCCCAATGTGGTTATCGGTATGTTGAAGGTCTTTCATCTTGATGTTTATACTTTGCTTGACCCCGGTGCTACCTTGTCTTTTGTGACGCCATATGTGGCTATGAGGTTTGATGTTATTCCGGATGTGTTGTTAGATCTTTTTTCTGTCTCTACTCCTATTGGTGAATCTATTGTGGCTAAGAGAGTCTATAGAAATTGCCCCATTTCCTTATTCTATTAAGTCACCCATGTTGATCTTGTAGAGCTTGATATGTTAGATTTTGATGTTATCCTTGGGATGGATTGGTTGCATTCTTGTTATGCTTCTATTGATTGTAGGACCTGAGTGGTTAAGTTTCAATTTCTAAATGAGCCTATCCTAGAATGGAAAGGGGGAAACTCTATGCCTAAGGGTCAGTTTGTTTCTTGTCTTAAAGCTAGAAAGATGATCTCTAAGGGTTGCATATACCATCTTGTTAGGGTAAGGGATGTAACTTTCGAAACCCCTACTCTTGAGTCGGTCTCCGTTGTTAATGAGTTTTCGGAAGTGTTTCCCGATGATCTACCCGGTGTTCCTTTCGAAAGGGAAATAGACTTTGGTATTTACCTCTTTCCAGATACGCAACCTATATCTATTCCTCCTTATCGAATGGCTCCGGCAGAACTTAATGAGTTAAATGAGCAATTGAAAGATTTGTTGGATAATGGTTTCATCCGACCAAGTATCTCTCTATGGGGTGCTCCAGTTTTGTTTGTTCGAAAGAAGAATGGTTCACTTCGAATGTGCAATGATTATCGGCAATTGAATAAAGTCACCATTAAGAATAAGTATCCTCTTCCAAGGATAGATGATTCGTTTGATCAACTTCAAGGAGCGAGCTATTTCTCCAAGATTGACCTTCGATCGGGCTATTACCAATTGAGGGTGAGGGAAGATGACATTCCTAAGATGGCTTTTCAAACTAGATATGGTCTCTACGAGTTCTTGGTAATG
Source organism: Solanum appendiculatum (assembly GCA_018342035.1). Classification (NCBI taxonomy): domain Eukaryota; kingdom Viridiplantae; phylum Streptophyta; class Magnoliopsida; order Solanales; family Solanaceae; genus Solanum; species Solanum appendiculatum. Next base: position 123,507 of record JAGDQO010001651.1, read on the forward strand.
TCGTTTGGGTTGACAAATGCTCCGGCCACATTTATGGATTTGATGAATAGGGTGTTTAGATAATACCTTGATATGTTCGTGATTATGTTCATTGATGATATTTTGATGTACTCAAGAAGTGAGGATGAGCATACCGATCATTTGAGGATTGTGTTGCAAGTCCTTAAGGACCAACAACTCTTTGCAAAGTTTGATAAGTGTGAGTTTTGGCTAAGATCCGTGGCTTTTCTTGGTCACATTATTTTCGATAAAGGAATTGAGGTAGATCCTAAGAAGACGGATGCGATTAAGAATTGGCCTAGACCTCTATCACCTTCGGATATTCGAAGCTTCTTGGGTTTGGCTGGTTATTATAGGAGGTTTATTGAAGGGTTTTCTTCAATTGCTTCCCCTTCCCCATTGACGACTTTGACTGAAAAGAAGGTTAAGCTCACATGGTCCGAAGCCTGTGAGAAGAGTTTTTAAGAATTGAAAGATAGACTTACCTCGGCTCCGGTGTTGACCTTACCGAAAGGGTCCGATGGGTTTGTGGTTTATTGTGACTCTTCAAGGATTGGACTAGGGTGAGTCCTTATGCAGAATGGAAAAGTCATTGCTTACGCTTCAAGGCAACTTGAGATTCATGAAAAAAACTATCCCACTCATGACTTAAAACTAGCGGCGGTTGTGTTTGCCTTAAAGATTTGGAGGCATTACTTGTATGGTGTCCATGTGGATGTCTTCATCAACCATAAGAGTTTGCAATACGTGTTCAAGCAAAAGATCTAAATCTTCGCCAAAGGAGGTGGCTTGATTTGTTAAAGGACTATTACATGAGTGTCCTCTTGAAACGATCCAAATGCCCGAAAATGTGCTTCGGAAACACCTATAATTGTAATTTCCATATATCTCAAAATCCATGCATGATTTCGGAAATTCGACTTCATATTCTTATTCGTGGGGTCAAATTGAGTGGGAAATGGGTCTAACCCGAATTTTAGAACAACCGTATCAAAATTCGAAAATCGCAAAAATTGCGATTTGGAGGGTCAACTTTAAAGGGGCATATCTCTTAGCACACAAGGAACTGGAAGGGCTGCAACCTATCAAATTAAAGCTCTTTGAGTTAGCTTTCCAACGCACTTGGTTTCACCTTAGTCCGAGTTAGGATGAGGGATTTATGACCATTTTCGTAAAACCTGTCTGTGCAGATTTGCAATTTCCAGTGAGCTTTTTTTTTAGGCGGGTTGGAGACGTTTTTTATAAAAAGGGGATATGTCCCATACTTAGTCATTTTCTTAACTCCAAAAACACTCTCTAAGCCCTCTCCAAAAATTCCACCAAGATCTTCAACCAAATTCAAACATCTCAAGCTCTAATTCCGGATTCAAGACTCAATCTCAAGCTTCGATTCTCCATTCCAATCTTCATCAAGGATTCTCCAAAGTTGAGGTATGTGGGTTTGATTGTGGAAACCTTCCTTTCCACAAGTCCAACCATTTATCCTCTATTTCTACTTCAAGTTTATGGGTCCTTATGATCATTTATGAACTCTTGAATTATGGAATTACTACTACACACCCTATTATGGTCCTTTTTGCATATTATCATGAAATGGAATTTTTATGTGATGTTTATGGTTTACATGCTTCCATGATCAAATTATGAAGGTTGATATATATATGTATGTTGTTGGTGGGCTGATTTATATGGATTTTGGAATTGGTTGGACTTAGTATTCTTGAAATACATGATTTCATTTACATGAACAATTGCCCACCTTGTGTTTGATAAAATGCCCATTTATAGAATTCTTAGGAAAGGGAAGGTCCAAGGTACGTCCTATGAGACGGATGGTTATGTAATTACTGAAATGATGATGAAATGGACACATGTATATGATTTTCTCTAAATAAGTGTTGTGAGTCGACCATGCCTAGCACGGGGGGTGGTAGGCCCGTGTAACCATATCGAGGGGTTTGTACCTTGGTCCCTAGCACGGGGGGTGGTAGGCCCGTGTAACCATATCGAGGGGTTTGTACCTTGGTCCCTAGCACGGGGGGTGGTAGGCCCGTGTAACCATATCGAGGGGTTTGTACCTTGGTCCCTAGCACGGGGGGTGGTAGGCCCGTGTAACCATATCGAGGGGTTTGTACCTTGGTCCCTAGCACGGGGGGTGGTAGGCCCGTGTAACCATATCGAGGGGTTTGTACCTTGGTCCCTAGCACGGGGGGTGGTAGGCCCGTGTAACCATATTGAGGGGTTTGTACCTCTTTCGCCTCTCCAAGGGGGTGGTAGGCCTTGGAAATACTATATTGATGGTCACTCGCCACACATGTACTACGTCCCATTAAATATGATTTTTATGTAAGCATCATTATACATATTATTTTATTAATATGCTCTCTATTGGGTATGATTACGCATTTTTCCTATGATGTCCATCTAATGTAGCATTGCATTGCATCCCATATACTTAGTACATTCAAATGTACTAACGCATACTCTATGCCTACATGATGTCACCATGTAGGGACCGGAGCACCGCTTGACCATCCTCCTCCGCGTGGCTAGTACGAGTTTCTATAGTGGTTATTGGTGAGTCCTCCATTTCGGGGACGTTGCTCATGATCTTTTGTTATGTATAAAACTTTTCCTTTTTAGTTATGTTTTGACTATGAGGGTGAGCCCGGTAGTTTGTCTTGGCCCCCGCTAAGTACTCATGTTTAGAGGTGGTGTTGGACAAGTTGTGTATTATGCTTGAGCTTGACTCATCTATGGTATTTATGTATTTTTATTTTCTCTTGCTCCCTTAGTCCCGTTTTCCCCTTGATTATGCTTATCGCTTATGGTCATTTAATTGCTTCCGCGACCAAGAATGTGTAATGATACTCTATGAGGCTTGTTTGGGGTTTCTTCGGGTTCCCCATTCGCCGGTCACACCTAGGCCCTAGGCTTGGGTCGTGACAAACTTGGTATCAGAGCACTAGGTTGAATGATCCTCGGAGTCCAACACACCGCGTTGATTAGAGTCCGATTCATGGTTGTGTTGTGCACCACAACTATGAGTAGGAGGCTATGAGACGTTTTAGGAAATGTTTCCCTTCTCCATGTTCTAAGTCGTGCTGTAGAGTTGAATTAAGTTCTTCCCTAACGGTTGTTCTTTGCTATGCTAGATCATGCACTAATTGATCCGGGTGCCTCTCTTTCTTTTGTCACCCCCTTTGTTGCCAAAAAGTTTCATGTTGAGCCCGACTTGTTGCGTGAGTCATATAAGGTGTCTACTCCTATTGGTGCATATATTGTTGCTAGGAAGGTCTATAGAAATTGTCCTATTTGCATCTTGCATAAAATATTGCCTTGTGATCTTGTTGAATTGAACATGGTCGATTTTGATGTTGTTCTTGGGATGGATTGGTTGCATGCATACTATGCTTCTATTGATTGTAGAACCCGTAGGGTCAAGTTCCAATTCCCAAGTGAACCCATTCTTGAGTGGGAAAGCCAAAATGTGGTAGTCAAGGGTAGATTTATCTCTTGCATTAAAGCCCGTAAGTTGATCTCTAAGGGGTGTCTCTATCACCTTGTGAGGGTTAGGGATGTGGAGTCCAAAACCCTTCTTATAGAGTCGGTTCCGGTCGTAAATGAATTCCTTGATGTCTTTCCTAATGACCTTCCCGATGTTCCTCCCGAAAGGGAAATAGATTTTGGCATAGACCTCCTCCCCGATACTCAACCCATTTCTATTCCCCCTTACCGTATGGCCCCGGCGGAGTTAAAGGAGTTGAAAGAACAATTGAGGGACTTGTTGGAGAAGGGTTTTATTAGGCCTAGCCAATCACCATGGGGTGCACCGGTGTTGTTTGTGAAGAAGAAAGATGGGTCCTTTAGGATGTGTATTGATTATCGGCAACTCAATAGGGTCACCGTCAAGAATAAATATCCTCTTCCTAGGATTGATGACTTGTTCGACCAATTGCAAGGGGCTAGCCACTTCTCTAAGATTGATCTTCGGTCTGGGTATCATCAAGTGAAGGTGAGGGAGGGTGACATTCCCAAGACAGCCTTCCGGACTAGGTATGGACATTATGAATTTGTGGTCATGTCCTTTGGGTTGACCAATGCACCGGCTACCTTCATGGACCTAATGAATAGGGTCTTTAAACCCTACCTTGATTCCTTTGATGTGGTCTTCATTGATGATATTTTAATCTATTCGCATAGCGAGGAAGAACATATGGGTCACTTGAGGGTTGTGTTGCAAAGATTAAGAGAGGAGAAGTTGTATGCCAAGTATGAAAAGTGTGAATTTTTGTTGAGGGAGGTTGCCTTCCTAGGTCATGTGGTGTCGGGGGATTGTATTAAGGTAGACCCTAAGAAGACCGATGTGATTAGAATTGGCCTAGGCCATTGACCCCGTCGGATATTAGGAGCTTATTGGGTTGCGGGGTTGACTACCGGAGATTTGGTTGAATGGGTTTTCTTCTATTGCTTCTCCATGGACCTAAGTTGACACAAAAGAGGCTAGTTTGGGTGGACCGCGAGTTGCGAAAGGATTTTTCAAACCTTGAAAGATAAACTTGTGTCCGCTCCTATATTGTCACTACCGGATGGGCTTGAGGGATTTGTTGTGTATTGTGATGCTTCTAGAGTTGGCTTGGGTTGTGTCCTAATGCAAAATGGTAAGGTGGTAGCCTATGCTTCTAGACAACTCAAAGTGCATGAAAAGAACTATCCTACGCATGATCTTGAATTAGCTGCGGTGGTGTTTGCTTTAAAGATTTGGCGTCATTATTTGTATGGGGTACATGTCGATGTGTTCACCGATCATAAGAGCCTCCAATATGTCTTCACCCAAAAAGATCTCAACTTGAGACAAAGAAGGTGGCTAGAATTTCTTAAAGATATGATTATGAGTGTGGCATTTATTCATCCCGGTAAAGCTAACGGTGGTGGCGGATGCTTTGAGTAGGGTGTCTATGGGTAGCCTAGTCATGTTCTGATATTGGTAATAGGAAATGGCTAGGGAGGCTACATCGGTGGCTAGGTTGGGGGTTAGTGTTGGAAAAGAGGTTGGTAATTGGTGGCGGTGGTCGTTGTTGATGGTGCTAGGGTCTTCCTTGGTTGATTGAGGTGATAGCAAAACAAAGATCTTGATTCTTCCTTGTTTGAAATTGAAGGCCTTGGTGAAGGAGGGCAAGGTGGAAGTTTTCTCCCAAGGGGGAGATGGTGCCCTTAGGTACCAAGGTAGGTTGTGTGTGCCTTGTGTTGATTGTTTGAGGGAGAAAATTCTTGAGGAGGCTTATAATTCTTCCTATTCCATCCACCCCGGTTCCACCAAAATGTATAGAGATTTGAGGGATGTGTATTGGTGGAGAGGCATGAAGAAAGACATTGCCAAATTCGTCTCCGGTTGTCATAGTTGTCAACAAGTCAAGGCCGAACATCAAAGGCCGGGTGGTCTAACCCAAGACATAGAGATTCCTACTTGGAAGTGGGGAGAAATTAATATG